>JAOYMU010000098.1:95447840-95460379 GCA_025802295.1 Psammodynastes pulverulentus | reverse complement strand
CCCTCTCTGTGCGAGCGAATGGGTCTAAGGGATGTATGGGGCAGAAGTCGGTCGCGGAGGTAGCTAGGCCCTATGCCTTTTTATTTAGGATAAGATATAAGATAAGCCTTTTTATTTAGGATAAATTTTTATCTGGTCAATGAAAATAAAGCCTAAAGGAAATTTGAGGGCTCAAACCCAGAGTCCAGCAAAGAAATTGAAAGTAAATAGGTGACAGAAAACTAGAGTCTGTGAGCACTTAAATAAGAATTGATTTGTTAACAGGAGCCAACATGGATATATGCTGAAGAAGTTATTCCAAACTTAACTCGATCTCATTTTATGATAGTTACAAGCTTGGTTAATTGCTCTTTGAAGGAATTGGGCAGTTCGGAAATGTAAAACAAATAATTGGGGGAAGTGCAGTCAGTGTCTTGACTTCAGCAAGGCTTTTAGGCAAATCTCTCATAGCATTCTTATTATCAAAACATGGATTTAAAAACACATAGGGTAGGTGGATCCACAATTTGCTCAACAATCTTCAACATTTATAAATGTGTCTAATCTGCCTTGAAAGATTTCAAGTAGGATGCGATAGGGCTCTGTCCTGGGCATGTTGCTGTTTAGCAATATGCATATATATATATATGCTGTTTAACAAAGAGTAAAATTTAACAAGGAGACGTAAAATTATGAATCTAGGTAAAAAGAAGAAACATTTATAAGAGCAGAGAAATCTGGTTCAAGAGAATCACATATGAGAAGGCCTTGAGTGTACTAGTAGAACACAAGCTCCCAGCAGTATGAAGCAGCTACAAAGAAGGCCAACAGCATCTTGAGAGCATCAAGTTGACTTCAGAACCCAGGTAGCAGAAAGTAATTTATCCTGCTCACTCTGTTTTGATCAGGCCTCACTTGTTTTCGATTCTGCACATCCCAGTTTTAAAAATACATCAATAAATTGGAAAAAATCCAGAGCATTGCTACTAAGATAGTAAAAAGACAGGAACCAAGTTTTACAACTAAGGTTAAAAGATCTAGGTATGATTAACTTTCAGGAAAGAAGGTTAGGAGGGGACATGGAAACTGTCTTCAGATACGTAAAGAGCTGTCACACTCCAAGAATGTAGATACGTAAGATAGTATAAAGATATTATTGACAATAAGAACTCTCAAATCAGTGGAACATGTTACATCTTGAAACTGTTTCTTCCCTTTCATTAGGGATTTTCAAATACAGGCTAGATACAAATGAAGCGAATGTACATGTCCCAGGACAAAGTGGCAGGATCCAATCTGGGTCAGTCACAGGGGCCAGAGGTGTATTCTTTCAAGCTTTTGGACTCCAGCTGGAACCCATTTACAGGGAACTTCTCTGTAGCAGAGTGTGTGCTTTGGGCTATTCTGTGTGTGGGTATTTATATTGTGCCTGATTGTGGTTTTTTAATTATTGATTGGGGTGTTTATAGCTGGCTATTTAGTTGTTAGATGTTGTTTAGTAATGTATGTTTTGCTTAAAAAAATTAGTTATTTAGCATAAGAATGAGAAGACTTATACAATTAATTGGAAAGCCTAGATATTGTTCCTTAGATTCAGAAGTAAGAGAAATTATATTTTCTTTAACTGTCCTTCCATTTAAAATAAGTTATTATGCTATAAAATAAATTGAGAGGAACTGCTGTACTGCAGCATAACTGCCACAGTAAAAATATTATTACTTGGTAGACTCAGAAACTGAGTAAAAAATTAGTTAATTGATTCCAGGAAATTGGGGAAGAGAGAATGCATAATGATGGCCAAAAGAACAACCATAGTTAAAGGACTAAATATTATATAACAGTTGCATTCAATAAATGTCAAGATCAATATTTATAAGTTGAAATTTTGCATATGTGTTATTGAGCAATTAACTTCAATAGCATAAATTCTTGCATATATATAATGTATATAAGTTTGCCTGACAGTTTTAGCATTAGATGATAAATCAACACAAACATGGAAAAATAATCTAAACAGGTAATTTATGCTTAATTCAGATTAGTAAATAGATTTATTTTGTATTCAAGCAAATGTCCAAATTAAAAAAAAACAAAATCAAAAGTTTTTAAGCAGAGTATAAATTAGGAATTGATTGAGATAACGATATATTCATTTATAAGCATTCACTTCTATTGAATAAATTTTGTTCCATTAAATTGTTGGTAAACAAAGTATATTTTTTCATATGTGTAAATCAGAATAATCTCTAAATCTTCTGTTATAAAAGTGTATAATACATATTTCACATCTCCTGAGAGATAGGAAATATTTTTCCTGGCATTGTTTTCCTTTTTTTCTTACCTATCTTTTTTGTTGGTTGAATTCATTTTAATCACATAATTAAGAAAATTAAATGTTTACTTTGCATCATAGCTTATCTAAAGCAAGAGGATAAGCATACTTTTTTTCATCAGCATTCGCTGCTAAAAATTCTATTCAACTACATACTTCTGGTGTCACAATCACTTTTCTCATGCCTCATGTTTTCATTAGATGTGCTCTTGCTATCAGCTTTGACTATGTCTAAAATAATTTTTTTCATTCTGATTTGCTATCTGCTGCTTTTGAACTGAACAGACTTTCAAAAAAATGAAAGGCTTTACCAAAAGAATCAGAAAAGTACAACATTGGTTGAAGAATATGAACCATTACATCTGAATATAAACTACTAAACGAAGTTGTTGACTCTTAAATAATAGGCTAAAAGCTTTCAATAGATAGTTATCTATATAACTCAAGCAGAGTCTTGTATTAGATGAATGAATCAACACATGCCGTTCTGTTCCTGTATACTTCACCTTCTGCAATATATTCCTGTCCTCTCCAAAGTCTGTTATGGAAGCAGCTGAGCAATAGACAGCCTTTCCGGAATAATGGTTTAAGAGAACTGGAAAAATAGCAGGGTCATAGTGTTACAATGGAGCAGCTAGGCAGCAGATTCAGATCTACATTAGTGCTGGCACAGGAAAAGATAAAAGATTCCATTAAAGCTAACTCTTAGGAAATTTGCAGTATTGTTTTCTTCTGTTGTTGCCCAGTAATCTGTTTTCTTCTACCAGATCTGTGCAAAATAATCTTAAATCTTTTATCTTAAGAAGTCTCCATACATTGTTCTTAATTCATGCATAAATTAGACAAATTTATGTTTATTATAAGGTAGGTTCTTTTAAAAGCTATACGTTATTAAAAGTAACATTGTATAACAATAGTAGATAAATTGGATTTGAAATGTAGTGATCAAAGGCACATTACCACAGAATTAATAGAAGTTTTAAAAGCAAATAATTTCCTACCTGAAAATAATTTGGTAGTTTTCTGCGAAAGAATATACCAGGGATTGTAGATGGTGATTCCCTCAAGGTATATGTGTTATCTTGTAGATATAAGCTTTTCACCAAGTATAATTTGCTGCAAAAGGTTCTGGAGAATGAAGTAATCCTTGTTGAACAGAATAGATTATACAAGTAAGGGTGTAATTTTACTCTGGTGAAATTATGTGGCTTAACTCTCTTTCTCTAATTTTTGGTTTGAGGTGTGGTAGGAATTTCCTTCACTTGAGGGGATGGCTAAAGATTATTTTTAGCATTGACCATCAAACTATGCTTGTTTCCTTGTCAGTGCCAGTTCTTATGTTCATTCGTTACTCAATGAAAATCCAAGGAAAATACGTTAGTATTCAATCTTTTGCACGGGCATTTAATGTTAGTATTTGAAAACGGGTAAATATTTAACATTCTGATTGTTGAGTTTTATAGCTTTTATAAACAAGCATGTTTTTTTCTATTTCATATCAGTTGTAACATAACTGAGTCCTGAACTTATTTTGTGAAAACACAAGTAACAGCTGACATAATCAAATGTATTGACAGTGTAATTCTGTGCACACTTTTCAGACACTAAGTAAAACTTATTTCAAGGATAGCTCTATGAAGAATGCATTGTAGTAATGCAACTGAGTAACTAAAGCCACAGTAATTGTGAATACAGCCTTCTGTTCAAGGAGGTGGCATAACTTATATAATTTTATTGAAATTATCATAATAGAAAATACAAATGAAAATAAAGATAATAGGGAAATGGAAGAAGAAAAGGGGAGAAGGAGAAGTGTGGAGTCAAGGAAAAAAGCATATTTTCTTTACTTAAAATTGTTAATTTGGCCATCTCAATTTTTCTATATATTCTTCCATTATGAGGTTATTATATCTCACCATTTTTGTGCATAAATATTTTTTGCTGCAATAAGCATATATAGTAACAAAATTCTAGACTTTTTTTTTTCAAATTCCTTGTCTATCGGGGTGTGGCATAACTGACATACCAGTACACATATGATACAAATATTTTTGAATATCAAGATGAAACCAGAATTCCTTTTATTGGGACTAATGGATAGTTATGGCAACTGCAGCAAGATTATTATTTGCATAAAGGTGGAGAAATACTGAAATATCCACAATGGATGAATGGATTGTGAAGATGGTAGAACTAGCTGATCAGGGAACAAAGCAATAAGTATTTTTATAAGGGCCTCAAAATCTTCTATGAATTGAAAAGGGAAAAAAAGTGAAATTCAGATTTCTGAATTTGATGATTGGGGAAAAAAAGTGGAATAAGGGGCTGAAGGTATTATTGTTGCATTAAGGAAGGAGGAAGGGTAATGAGTATTTTTGCAGCCACTGTTAAGTAGGACAAAAATTGCTTCATTAGGAGGGAACTTATTTTGCTGAAAGCAATGTTTTTGTATTTGCCAAATGTACCCAGAATTTTCTTACACAACTGTGATGCAAACAAAGCTAAGGCCCATGCATCAACATATACCTCACCGAGCACTCTGTCAATATTGGAGAGAAACAAACTGAAATATATCGAAACATATACAAAAACTCTCCAATAGCTACCCTTCTGACTTGTACTGTGTATTAATTACAGCCCATGTTGGAAAATTTTTGTGTACCACAGCAGAATCTTGGCGGTTTTAACTTTGAGTGGACAGTCTGATACAGCTAGAATTCATTAATCGGCTAGCCACCTAGGAAAGCACCTCTGGATGACACTGAGCAGATGGAATGGTGTTGTTGAAGAGGAACAAAATCTACATTACTGCAGTATCTTCACATGGGGCCTCTGAAGGCTATATTCCAAAAATTGGAGAAGAGGTTCATGGGGAAAGTTGGAAGCAAAAATTATTAACTTTAGATTTAAATTTAGTTATATATTCTCCCACGTATTTTAAAAAATTATCTTGATGTCTCATTGCATTATAATTTGCCAGCAATTTTCAAAGCAGCTTTGGAGTCCACACATAAAGCTTTGAGGGGCTTCATATTGTTCTGGATATTAGATTACAAAACTCCATGTAGGTAGAGTTTTGTACACCTACCAGAATTGGTTTGTATCCAATTGACTTTGCGCCCTTTAATTGCTAGAATGTATTACATGTTTGATGCCTCTGAAAAGAAACCAAGAAATTAAAGATGAATAACCACTAAGGCATTTTATTAAGAATGGGCCCAAAGATGGTATTCAGCAGATTCTGACCAGTTCTGGAGAACCGGTTGCGGAAATTTTGAGTAGTTCGGAGAACCAGCAAATACCACCTCTGACTGGCCCCGCCCCCTCTATTCTCTGCCTCCCAAGTCCCAGCTGATCTTTTTTTGTTGCCCTGCACAGGAGAACAAAGCTGGAAAGCAGGTTAGTGAGGTAGGGAGGGAATGGGATTTTACAGTATCCTTCCCCTGCCACACCCACCAAGCCATATCACAGAACCGGTAGTAAAAAAAATTGAATCCTACCACTGAATGTGCCCTATGGTTATATTATCCTATATTTTAAACTTATCTCAAGTCATATATCCCCTCCTGCAAGTGAAGAAGATCCACTAAAATGATCAGTTCTCAGTGACTTCAGGCATCCAGTAGATTCTTAAATGTTTCAAGGAAATTACTAGGAGCCAATATTAGTCATACTGCTGTACCTATTTCAAGTTATGGAATGGAGAAACACAGTCATTACCGTAATAGAAACTTGCTGCTTGTACTTGAAGAATCCTGTCTGAGTTTGTTTCTACCTCGCTTAATATTGGAGCCATTTCTAATTACATCTTTCAGGTCCATCTTGAAGGCTAATATGTCCATCCAGCCCTTCTTCCTATGAATTTCATGGATAATTTTTCCTCCTTTCAACTCATCTTTGTACTGTCTATATTTTCTGCCAATTATTTAATTCATTGTAATATTTTGTGATACTATGATGCATTTTGTTTTAATTTTAATTCAATTGAATGCATTGCATATAAATATAGTATAACAATAAATAAATATTGTTTGGTCATGGGCTGGCTTACTGGACATATAATGAATGAATGTTTTGACATACAAAGGCCTTCGTGGCTTATGGTGTAGAGTCCCTCTATATTCTATATGGACGATGATGAAATTCCCATCAGAGGCCTTTTTCCAAGGTCATGCCCATATAGTCCTTCCATTTATGAAATGCCTTATCGAGATTCTACTTTCATACCTTTTCCATTCTTGACAATCCCTATTTATGTATTCAGATCCTTTAATAAATGGTGTGTCTTTTCTGTACGTTTTTAAGTAATTTAACAGCTTTTAGTGCAGTTTAATCTGGTATATTTTAAGCTTAATATATGCCACAGTTTAAAATTTTGCAATATCTTATTTAGCTTCAGCTCCATGTAACTAATTATTGTCTTTAAGTGTTGATTCTGTGTAGAATAATTGAGTATACATTCTGCCTATAATGATTATTAAGTATTGGAAACAAATGTAATAAATAAAAGACAGCAACCAAAGGAGAGGATCTACTCTATGCCTCCAGTTACCTTCTCTTTTTCACAATTCAATCAGGTCACTATAATTACCATAATTGATTAGATTTTCCTCCTAGTAGTTTATCTAGAATAGTGATGTTACTACTTTTACAAAGTAATTGGTTGAGTTTCATGAGAAACACCTGCTGTACAAAGATATGGTTTGCTTTCTAAGCATACTAACAAATCATCTTTTAGGAAGAGAAGGAACAGGCAGATTATAATGCAAGGGTATGCATAAAAACATGTATTTGTTTCAAGAATGGAACAAAACAACCCCACAGGTCAAATACATAGATGAAATATTTCAAGTTACTTACATTTGCAATAAAACTTGAAATATTTCAAATGTTCAGATTATAGGAAACTGCTGCTGCTCACCTACTTTTAACCCCAGAAGTGGGAAAGTAGATAGGACAATACTTTACCTCAATTAATATATATGACCTGATTTCCCACAAATCAGCCAGCATGGTTTTTGCTGTATTTACTAAAATATTAAAAATAATATAGAAAAATATTGTTTCCTATTAGGAAACAATAGAAACCCATTTCGCCAGTCAGATATTTAAATTGACTTTGATATGTTTACCAATTAAGTCCTTCTTAAGGGCCTGGGAAAGGCAGATGTTGCTTAATAATATTCATATTATTGTCAAAGGGTGTAAGCTGTTCCAAGTAAAGATGCCTTTTGCCATTAGACTGATGGTGAGTTTGTCAGTACCAATGGTGTTTAAATGACTGATGCAGATATTTTGGAATTGTACCAAGGCACCTATTATTAGTGGGACTGTCTTTGCTTTTTTGTCATAATTGTTCTATTATCTTTTGCAACCGTCATTATTACTATTATTTAGACACGATTTGGCTTTTTTATCCACCTGTTGAGCCCTTCCAAGAACCTGGGATAGAAAGAGGTTATTGTTGAAGGCATTAACACTATTACTGCAGGATGGTGTTCAAGAAGTACTATCTAGTAGGTGTGGATCCAAGCAATGTGGGTTTTTTGTAATTGATAGATGGAAATTTTGTCAATGCAGATTTTCTCAATGCTGTCCAAGATTGCTAGTAACTTTGGGGATCACCATGACTGATTTATGTCATAATCTTTTGACTCCAGTTTTCATATCTTGATACTTACTATCTTAGTATCTACTATCTCCTGATATTGCCACATGAATTATCCATTTTTCTTTTTTTCAACCACAATTAAATTTGGTGTGTTATAAGCCAAGCTTTTTTCAGTTTGTATCTGAAAATCCCACAATATTTTAACCTGCTTGTTTTTGATGATTCTACCCACAAATATCTTCAGATGCAAGCCATACAAAAGTAACTTGTTCTTTCCTAATTATTTTGTTTACACATAGTAACTGTTACTTGCTGCAGATATAAGCAAACATTTCAGAGCCTGCACAGAATACACATATAAAAGTTCCACAAATCAGCTTTCTATTAATTGCTTTTTTCTATTATTTGTTTACATTTATATAACATCAGTTGCTCTAGCAATGATTGTGTATCAAATAAACTAGTAGGTATGAACGCAAACACTATTGAATGAGCTTTCTGTAGAATAAAATAAAGTGCAAACATCATATAACTTATCCATCTAAGTCAGGGCTGTTAAACTCTCGGCCTGTGGACCGGATGCGTCATGTACTGGCCACGCCCACACCCAGTTTAGTAAAGGGAAAAGAAGTCCTGATATGTCACGTGACACCGCCATAACAATATGAGTTTGACACCACTGATCTAAGTGAAAGGTTTTAAGAGTAGCTTTTGAGGCAGATTGACAATTATGCCACTGCAAGCAGTCTCCTTCTATCTACCATTTGCTTAATTATTTCTTTCTTCTGCTCGAATCTAAACCAGAAGCAGTAGGGAAATGAGTTATACTGAACTTCTAGGCTGGAAAAGGTTTGTTTGGGGGGGGGGGGAGAATCCAGTCACATGTTGCAAAACAAGACCAGTTGCATTGTCTCAGACAGAATTCTGAAAACAATGCCTTCTAAAGAGCCAAGTTTTCTTTCATGCCTAAAACAGTCAAAATGGATGGTTTGAACTCAGAATATTTCAAAAACAAACCCATTTAGCATCTCTCTGAATATAAGCAGAATAGGACATAAAAGGCAAGCAAACAGCCACAAAAGGAGAGATAATGTGAAACTTGGCAACAATTCAGCTCTGAATGATTTGTTGTTTGTTGATGAATATTTTCTGGGATAATTTAGCCATGGGAAGCAAACATAAAGAACATTTGTGTGAATTCTTCTGTTAGGAGGAGAGAAGATGAATGGGGTTAATATAAACTGGGCCCACAAGCTAACTGCAGAAAAAGCAGGGAGGCACGGGTAGCAGATTTAGTTTTGCATTTGTTACGATCTGAGCTGCTGTAGAGTGGTGTTCTTGGTGTCATAATTTGTAGTAAGGCTGCAAAATAGAAAAACAAATGTGGACCTTTTTTCCTGGTTAGATAAAAGGAGCCAATTTTGTTACGACTCTTGGCATTCCTGCGTATGGTGAAGAGTATGAAAATGCAAAACAATAATTCAGCATGTTTTGAGTAAAACTGAATTGAAACATCAAGCATTTAATCACGTTTTTATAAATTAAGGATTACAATCAGCGGCTTACTATTCTTTTTTCTAAACAAAATAATTTGAAAAGTTTTTTAAAATTCACTAATTTTTAAATTCTTTACTAATTAAGTTAATTCATTTTAATTGAACTAACATCTTTCATGTTATATTCATGGAGCAAATAATTAAAACCCTTGGATTATCCTATTTGAGAAAAATCAGTTGCATTAGGAACAAATACTTCGTTGTGTATGTGTTCCCAATATTTCACAACTGCATTGCTACCAGTATTTATTTATTTTTTTTTACAATAATTGAGATTCTTCATTAACTATGCACCTTTTTCTGGAACTTTATTAATGTAGTCATCCCTTCTGTCCATGCTGGAAGTTTTTATCACTTTTATTTTTGAGAGAATTCTAATAAAGTTATTTTCCCCCTGAAATTCAGAAAACCAGAACTTTTCAAGCAGAGTCCTATTCCTTACAGGAAGAAAAGAAAACAATAATTTCTTCCCACTATTCCTCTTGGCCACTGAGGATTCTGAACATTCCTTAGACATGGGATACACTCACAAATAAAAGTATAATATGGTTCTTCATAAGGACAGTGAATACAAAATTGGCTGGGATAAGGCAAGCCAATATTTGTGACCTCATTTTTAATGCTGAACATTTGCAATACTAAATCAGAAGTTGCTAGATTTACACACGAGCTCTATACGTGCTATTGAAGTGTTCTAAAACTTGCATCCTGTATTAATGTGTCAAATAAGGTCTAGGGAATAATAATAGCTTGTTTTTTGATGGCTCCTAGCAATTTTATGGTTAATAACTCTTAACTTACATCTGTACTAAAATATTCTCATTTTATAAACAAGCTACAGCAAGTTTCTTTCCTGGCAGCCTATGCTGTTGAGGTAGTTTTATGAAGTAATTAACCACCTAGTTAATTTAATATCTGAACAAACTCATTAGCTATGTTGGTTAACAATCTGTTTATTTTCTCCCTTGTTTATATTTACTAACTTTTAAAAGTTCATTTAGCAACTGATTGAAGTTATAAAGTAAGTGCTACAAGCTTTTTCCTAGATTGGTTGAGACACTGGAATGTGATACGTGGCATTTGGAGTTGAAGTCAGTTGTTCACTTATTGTAGAACTTTTCCATATGTTTCCTGTTAGTAGCTTTGTTCTCAGACCTCAAGTCTCTCCAGAAACAAATAAAAAACAGATTCAAACTTCACTGAATAGGAGTGAGTGCAAAAAGAGTTCTCTGTCTATATTCATTGAGTAACTTTAATGTTATACAATGTGTATAGATAGAAATACTGTAAATATGAAAATGCGTTCAGTAATTGTTCCTGAATTTGGCAGTAAGCACACCTATTCTATTGATTTTCTATAAAATATTACTCAGACTTCAATATAAATTTTGAATGAGAGTTGTTTAATATTTGCATCAATTACAAAAACATGAACAAATCATAAAATAACAAGTTTCATATGCAGTCAAATGTGAACATCACTGAGATCAGTTAAACTTATTTTCTGCTAAGGGAATACTGGATTACAGCTCTAGGCTAAACTGGCTAAACTGGCTTGCAGTTATGACTTTGCAGCATCCTGTGGTTAGAAGATCATCATTTGCAACCTTCACTGCCGGCGTCCAACCAGCAGAGCCAATCCCAGGGAATCACCTAATAACAGCCCCTGGAACTGCTAGAGCTGCTGTTGCAAATTGGCGCTGTCATGTGATGTTGTGCTTTACAACAGCATTGCTTAGCAACTGAGTTGCCAGTCCCTATTACCATTGGTAGATGAGGATTACCTGCATTGGTAGCAGATGATTTGGTATCATGCTATTTATTTGTGACCATCTGAGAGCCATACTTCTTTACACAACTGAATTTTTGCTTCTGTAAAGAATAGAAATTGCTGTATCAAACTGTATAAACCCATAATAATTTCTTTGATCGGGAATCCTTGCACATGGCCATTCATGCTTTGATCACTTCCCATTTGGATTATTGCAATACATTCTACATAGGGCTGCCCTTCAAAACCATCCATAAACTTCAACTGGTCCAGAATGCAGCAACACACACAGTAAAGGGGGCCCCTAGGTTTGCCCATGTAATACCTTTGTTGAGCAAGCTGCAGTGATTTTCAGTTTCTTTCTGGGTGCAATTCAAGGTGATGATCATTACCTTTAAAGCCATTTATGGCACAGGATCAGGTTATCTGCTGAACTGCCTTTCACTAAGGACATCTACCAAACCGACCATATCATGCTCCTAGCCTCATCTCTTAAATATTGCCATCTGATGAGGGGTAGGAAGTCTTCCTTTTCTGTGGCAGCCCCTGCCCTATGGAATACTCTGTCCCCTGAAAGCAAATAATAAATAATTTCCATTTCTAAGAAATCGAATCAAAATTCAGGAGGATCTTGACCAGTTGGATCAAGATGGACAGAATATTTATGTATTTATATTTATATAAACAAACTTATATTTTATTGTGTTTATGATAATATATATTGCTAGCCCATGTATAAGATATGCCATACGGTAAATATATGAATGAATGAATGAATGAATGAATGAATGAATGAATGAATGAATGAATGGCAAAAAACAGCAATACAGATTTCAACAGGACAAATGCAGCATCCTATACTGGATAGGGAAAAACCAAGGGGGAGAGAATCATACTGGGCAGCAGTAAATGCCAAAAGGATCTCTAGGTCTTGGTGGATTACAAGGTGAACACAAGCCAACGATGTGATGCTACTTTAAAAAATACACAGATCTATGTTACATCAAAAAGTATAGTACTAGATGAACAGAAATTATTACTGATCAATGCATTTTAAGAAGAACCTTGATAAAATGGGGTTCTTATTATTATTAAATTATTAAACAGAAGTATTTCATATATTTAGCCTAGAAATGGGGGGAGGACTTTAAATAACTTTAAGGAGTGTCACATTGTTTTCTTATTTTAAATTTTCTGCCACACTAATTTTGTCCCCCTCAATTTAATTCCAATTTTAGTTTTTAAAGATATGCTTAAAAGGGACTCGACTTCCGGCTTCCAGCGGCGATG
>JAOYMU010000098.1:95425582-95439956 GCA_025802295.1 Psammodynastes pulverulentus | reverse complement strand
AAAGTGTAAAAAAGTAAAAAAGAGAAAACCTCCCCTTTCCTCCGTAGAAAGTATAATCTTATCACTTAAACTAATCACCTCTTTATCCCATTCTTTACAATCAAATCTTTAAGGTTTCATCAATCTTAATTGGCAAAATTTCATTCAAAGTTATTAGAAATAGCATACTATGCAAATTACAATAATAAACCCATTTTAAATTCTTACTTTATATCTCTGTCTCATTTTCTATTTAAACAATTCCTCCTATCATTTTCAAATAAAGTTTTGAAGGTACTGTCATCCAGTTTAAAAAACCCATTAAATCTCACCAGAGGTAGCAAAATCTTGAAAACATAATTGTAAAGTTCTAATCAGCACAATCCATTAAACATTACCAAAACCAGCAACCTTTTGTATTAACCTTAATCAAATAAACCAATTTCTTATTTCTCCTACCCCGCAATGTTTAGTTTCTCCAAATAAAATCCAAACATCCGCTTTCTTAGACTTAATTTATCTCTTCTCTCAGAATCATTGTCATCTTTATCCAGTCTCTTTTGTAATTCCAGTATAGAAAAGTTGTTCATATGTTGTTGTTCATATTCTCATTGTCACATCTCACATTTTTTGATAATTTCAGCAAGCCCTTTTTGTAAATGCATTGTAAAAAAGATACCCATATCTCTTTTCTGATTTATTATTTGTAAGACATTTGTAATTATTAAAGTTTCATTTGTAAATCCATTGTTTCCATTTCTTTTTACAAACGTTTGTTTTTAAGTCCACATTTAAGTCAGCTTCAGTTTTATTCAATGGAACTTGCTTTCCATCAGTATCGTCTTCCAATTCTATAATATCAGATAACTTTATACTTAAATCTTTAGCTCCAAATTTTCATTTAAAAAAACCATCTTTTATTTCCCTCTAGTGCCATCTAATGTCCAGCCTTCAAAGTTATTTCATTATTATATATTTTGGTACCTCGATACTCATCATTAATTGGTTCCGGGAGGTGAGATGAGTACCAAAAACATGAGTACTAAACAAATTTTTTCCATAAGGAAAAATATAGTGAGTCACAAGGCAACCAACCGACAAGTTCTACGTTGTGCATTGAGTACCAAACTAACTACGAGTACCTGGATAAAAATTTTCAACTCAAAATGCATTGAGTACCAAATTCAATAAGTTTCAAAGCAGTTGAGTACCAAGATACCATTGTATATATAGACATTTCCCACAAGAAAGGATTCTTTTAATTAAATTAAAAGCCTTTCTTCAATTGAAATCTATCTGAGCCCTTAATTCATTTAAAATGTTCTAAAATCAATGCTGTAATCATCCCTTACTATATATTCCAGAGAATGTTCTTACAAAATTTTAAACACAATTTTGTTTCTAAATGAATTGAAGGCGAACTCATCTAGCAAATATTTTGCTTTTGAAAGAAAACACCATTGCAAAAATATTTTCATTGTTAAAAGAATTATAAATTTTGAAACTCTATTGAACATATCTTTCTCTCCTAAAAACATGATCTGAACAATTGAGGGCATGTTCTTTTCTAAGTCAAATCTAATATAATAATGCTCTTTTTTGTGCCAAAACAAGGAAAACAACATTATATTCAGCAAGGCTTGTTCCATACCAAATATATTTAAAAGTAGAGCAAATTGCTGACATCTTGTTACCAAACCCTTCAGCCACTGCTATATAGAATCTAAGAGTGACAAGAGTATCAGAAGTATCTTCATATTAGCCATGGTCCACTTCAATACCTAGATGTATTCTAAATATATGAGATTATGTTTTCAAATAACCCAATACATGTTTCTTTCTCTCTGTGTGTAAGATGTATCTCCCATCTTACTGAAAGTTTTCACTTTTTTTTAAAGGCTTTTGATATAACAGATTTATACTGCCATCCTTTGGTACCACTCAGTAACAAAAAGAAAAGAGAAAAATACAGATTAAAATGGTTTAAAATTCAAGGAAGAAGAAGTTGCTTGGATATCAGGATAAATTTCCTAACGATAACGAGCTGTTCAACAATGAAACAGATTACCGAAGGAGATGATGGAAGTGTTTAACCGGAAGCTGGAGGCCCATCTCCATTGCAATGCAGATTGGCCTGTATGATTTTCAAGATTCCTTCTACTGCTAACATTTTATTTTTCTGTGTTGGAATGTTTATTATTCCAGGACACATTCTGATGTTACTGATAACTGTGATACTTAGTTCATCCTATGAGTTTTCCTTGCCTTTGCTTTAACTTTAGAGAGATTATATATTGCGTAAGAACAGTAAAAAATGTCTTGACTTCCCAACTGTGCTTGATGCACACAGACAAATTCTTTTCTATAGAAAGGGTACGGGAAACCAATAACTTTCTACACCACATGTTGCTTGTTATCTCATAATCCTGCTTTGCTGATCTCACAGAATATTTCTGCAAATATAATAAAGCTTCTAGTTCAATTCTGTTTAACTAGAAATAGTGCAAATATAATAAATCACAATATCTAATTAAACTGACTTTTTCTCACCCTTTACAGCTTGGATTAATGCCTAATCTCTGGGCCCTAATAGTGCATACCTCTTCCTAAAGTGTTTTGACTTTTTTTCCCCTGAAAATCATTTTAATAATCAGCTTTCCATTTAAAAGAAAACCACCATGACAGCAGGAATAGATTTATTAAAATGAGCCCAGCCACTCTAAACACTTTTAAAGACTAAAAGGTACTATTTCTGTTTATTGTCAGTCAGTACTGGAGCAATAATGTATCATTCAGTCTGTGTGTGAATCTATTTGTGTGTATGTATGTGTGTGTGTGCATGCGTGTGTATATGCGTGCAATTGTATTGAGATATTTGTTGAATATATAACTTGATTTCTTTAAAACTGTTGTAATGTAGTAAATATGTTCCTAAAGCAATTCTTCTGGTATGTAATGCTATTACATGAAATAACTCAATGCAGAAAGAGTACATTTACCTTACAGGAGGGAATTCACAAGATATATGGAAAAAGAGTCTATCAGAATAGTATATGGAGTTTACCTTCTCTTAATCTCAGACATAGAGGAGATGCAGATGTTACATTATGTCATGTGTCCCTAATAAAAGGTTGTACATGCTTTTTTCCGTTTCTACACAGTATATATTTTGTAGGTGTTTGTACTTATCTTATTTTCCATGAGACAATACATGACCAGGTTCCCTTATTAGGAATCATCGGATGTACAAAGTTAGATCTTACTGTGAATTAAATTTATGGACCTTTACAACTTAGATGGCAATATAGAGTGCATTAGCTTTTAGGAGTTAGCCAGGAATGGCTATAAAATCTATTAGAATGGTACATAGACTCCACCTTTCCTTGAATCTGAGCACAATCTGGCTGTGTATATCACCAAATAAGGATGAAATCAGTCATGTAGTGCCTCCTGATGGTTATTGTAATTGTGGATAAAGAAGCACTGGATATATAAGTGATACATTTGATGTGCGTCAAATAGGCTATGATGTGTTGTATTCTTTCAAGTAAGAAGGATGAAAAAAGAAAGTCTTCATTTTAAAATTAATACACAGCTGTGTATAAACAGGTCTCTTGTTTATGTGTTGGATATGCTAACTTGAAAGATGCCAAAATGCAGAAAATTTCTTAACATTTGATTCCAAATCTCTGCTACCTGGTGATTTTAGATTCATATTTAAAAATACAATAAGCTACACGTGCCAGTAGGAGAACAATGAAATACACAATACTGACAATAATTGGGAAGATCAAATGAAAAAATATGAGTTAATATTTTTTTTAAAAATAGAGAAAATAAAAGTTGGGGTAGTTTTGGAGGAAATCCATTCCTGTGTTTTGGAACAATAGCAAAGAATAAAGACAATCAAGTTCCCCTCACAGCCTAGCCTGTTTAACTAATGATGTCCGCAAGGGGGCCATCTTGGTCTAATAACTACACAGGAAAAGCTTCGTGAAATCTGTCTTCAGTTGCCCAGAAGCAATTGCAACCTGTGCAGCTGATACATTTTGCACCAGTCATAAATCTTTGGGTTTTTGTTTATCATTCAATAGCTGCTTGGTATAAGTAGGTTATATTTATTGATTAAGATGTATAAGTAAGCAACAAAGTTTCTTACAATATTACTCAAATTGCAATTGCAAAATAAGTATAACATATGCTGATTTCAGTCAGTGTTGATGGGGGGAGGGAGATAGGGTCAGTCATCAATCCCTACTTTGTGGGATGCCACAGGGTTTAGTCTTTTCTCCCTTCTTGCTTAACATCTACATGAGGTTGTTGGATAAAGTCATCCAACAGTGTGAAGTGAACTATCATCAATACGTTGATGGTATCCAATTTTATATCAAGGCTCAAGGCTACCTGAGTGATGCCATGGGAGGCCTAGCCCAGTGTCTGGAGGCTATGTGGGCCTGGATGGTGAGCTTCACGAAAGCAAGACTGTGGCTTTGGGATCCTCTCGTGCTGGGGACCTTCCGTCTTTCGTCCTGGATTGGGTGGAACTGCCTCAGACGGATCTGGTACATAATTAATCTGTGAGTCCTCTTGGACTCATGGCTCCTATTCAAAAGGACAAGTGGCAGTCATGGCTAAAAGGATATTTGCACACCTTCAGGTTGTGCACCACTTGTGTCCATTCCTGGATTGGGAGCTTTGCTCACTGTCACTCATGCCTTATGACTCCTCATCTGGATAACTGCAGCAGGGTCTGCATGAGACTACTCTTGCCTTGAAGAGTATTTGGAAGCTTCAATTGGTCCAGAATGGTCAACACAGGTTAGTAAATGATGCCGGATACTTGGTGCATGTAACACCATGACTCCACATTGATTGCCATTGTGCTCTGGGTGCAATTTATGATTATTTAAATCATTCACATATTAGAACCAGGTTTATTAAATTGTTTGCTGCCCATTCCACTTCGAAGCAACTCTGGCAGCTTACTTGAAAGTCTGTATCTCCCTGGTTGTTTCTACTCATCTGTTATGAGCCTGCTGGAGACCAGCTCCGATGAAGAGAATGACCTGAAGCTGGGCCCATCAGAACGGAGCAATGTGTGGCCTGGAGAACTTTGTGGCGGAAAGGGATTCAGACCTAGGAACTTTGGGAAATGGGATAAGTGGTCATTCAGATGAGCAGCCACCCATGCAAGCAGAAGAGGGAGAAGGTGATGAGGCATAGTGACAGCAGATAGATTCTGATGAGGAGCAACTGCTGCCCCTGGCTGATCTATAGATGAGAGCAGAGTGCCACGAGGCATGGTGGAGGTCAATGTGTCTACTCATGAGAAAGCAGCTTCACCACTCCTAATGAGAAGCACCAGGTAGGGAGTGATTTAAGGGAATAGAGTTGGACATCTGTTTGTCAGAAACAACTGGTGTTTTTCTTTGGTGTGATGTTTCTGGCTCCTCCCTTCCTTCCTGTGCCTTGATTCAAGTTCAAAAAAGGCTTCACCACTTCAGCTTTGCTCCTGGACTTTGTGTTGAATTGGACTTTCATAATGAGACTAGTTCTTGCCCATTATAACTCTGGACTAATCAAGCTGAATTATTGACAGCCTCTCAAGTGTGTTGGCCATGTGCTTGGACCTTTCTCCATTCCGTGCTCAAGCCTTACTATTTGGGAACTAGCTGTTCACCACTTTTTGCCCATGTTTCTGTGTTGGGCTGTTGTTCTTAGCCAAGCCCTGCTGGCGAGCCCCAATTTTTGGTAGAAGGGATCCAGTCATAGAAGTTGCTTCCTTGAGTTTCGCGGGTTGTGGGGAAACTGACTGAGGGTTCTTGAGAAATGCTTTAAAGCATTTAGTTATGAAAGAACCATATTAAATACCTTTCAAGCATTAATTGTGTGAACTGGAACAGGACACGATCCAATCTAGTCAGAAAGGATGGGAGTGCTTCAGGTCCCAGTGGCCAAAGAATGTCAGTTTGCATTGCCTAGGAGACAACTACTGTAGCGCCCATCTTGGGGAATATTTTCCCTCTGGAGATCAGGTTGTTCCCAACTCTGCTGGCATTTCATAAAAAAAAAACCAGGTTCTGTGCCTGTGTGCATGGTGTGTGCATGGACTGACTTGATTGTATTAGCAAATTTCAGTTGTTTCTTAGCTGCCTATATTTTTAATTTTTAAAATGTTTGTTAATGGTTTTTTTAATTCAGTTTGCCACCCAGAGTTGAGATGGGCAACCATGTAAATTGGATGGATGGATGGATGGATGGATGGAAGTATATTTAAAATATAAACATTGAATTGCATTGTTAACATTCTTGATTTTATCAAGAATCGCATTGTTAACATTCTTGATTTTATCAAGAATCAAAGTTGTGCAGGAATAATGTACATACAGAAATTGTTATATATTTTAAAGCTATAATATAAAATAATGTATATATCACTAATATTATTTAAATTCCACAAATAAGGAATACCACATCTGAAACTTCAGGTTCCACTTAGCTCTCATAGCTATTACTCACAGCTGGGGCAATACATTTAATACATCCAAGAATAAAGTAGGAACAGAACTTTAAGGGGAAATAATGCAATAATAAATTGTATGACAATAAAAACAAGTTTACAGTTTTATAAACAAATTAGTTTAAGAATTTAAGGGGAATTATTGGGATCAATTGAACCATGGAACCAGTTACACAGGTGTTCGGTTCACTTTCATCTGATATGTTTACACAGAGTTAGCCTTCGGTCTGGAATGCTTTAATTTGGCTTCCTGCACTCAGCAGGAATTTAGACACAATGTCCAAAAATGGCCCTTTCCAACTTAGATTAGATTAATTCAGAATAGAATAAGAAATGTGAATAGTCTAGCTACAATCAACCTAGGAAATGATTAGAGTGTATTGGCCGACTCATTGTGCAATTTTGCTCGCAGACAGACAACAGGGAGTGGGGAGGGGTAGGATTGGAATGCATGACTGGTTGGCAGGGAATTGAGGAATTCATGTGCCCCATCTGTGGCTTGGGAGAATCTCGACACCTTAAAGTCAAACTATGAGATCCTTCTCAGCCGAGCAGACTGTTACCCAAACCAAAGATATTGGATTGGTGAACAGTGGATGGTGGGTGGAAAAAGTGGGATTGTACTATGTAGTTTTTTGCATGAAAAGTTTTTTGCTTTTACTGTGCTTATATGGATCTATCAGTAAAGTTATGTCCCAGGAGTTTCTTTTGCTGCATATGCCAAAGGACGGATGACCGGGTATGAATTCTGTATTTGTATCAAAATGATGAATAGGCAAACAGATAGAGTTGTATGTTTGTAACATTCTGAAGAGTAATGTGACACATGCTTTAATCAGTGGTGGGATTCAACCGATGTAACAACTGGTTCGGTGAATGTGCATTTTGTGTGCATGCACAACATTGGCAACTCACCTTCAGCTGCAACCCCAGTGTGTAAAACAGCTGACGCGCGGCAATTGGCTGTGCCACGCGAATCGGCTGCGCTTCAAAATGCAGAAATAAAGCACAGACAAGGGCAGGAGCGGGCCCACAAGCTGATTGTTGGAATAACTGATACGCCCGAACCAGCCCGTACCGGTAGAATCCCACACCTGGCTTTAATGATAAACAGAGTGCCTGGTGTCAAAAGAATGGAAAGTCTGAACCTGGAAATAGAATGAGTGGAAAAGATCAGGCCAATAAACAAAATAAATTATATGGCAAAACATTTTTTCCTAACCATTACCCGCTAACATTACATGTCCAAATTGTGTGAGAATCTGTTTGCTGATTAGTGCCTCAAGAGTTTAGTCAAATTTTATATGATGCAGAATAAATTGATTGGTATTTCTTACAGTTTATAAATTTGAGCAAACTGCAGGTGACAGTGGAGGACAAAGAGGCTTGACGTTCTATGGTCCATGTGGTCACTAAGTGACTGAACAACAACAACAGCTCTCTACATGGGGCTCCCCCTGGGGTGCATCCGGAGGCTGCAGCTAGTACAAAATGCAGCCGCCAGGGTAATAGTGGGTGCCCCTCGGCACTCGCACATAACACCTACCCTGCGCGAGCTGCATTGGCTGCCTGTGGCCTTCCGGGTCCGCTTCAAGGTGTTGGTTACCATCTTCAAAGCGCTCCATGGCACAGGGCCTAGTTACCTTCACGACCGGCTTCTGCCCTATACACCCAGCAGACCGATTCGCTCTCACAGAGAGGGCCTCCTCCGGGTGCCGTCTGCCAGTCAATGTCGGCGGGCGACCCCCAGGGGGAGAGCCTTCTCTGTGATGGGCCCCACTCTGTGGAATGACCTCCCCCCGGATATTCGAACAACTACCGACCTTGCCCTTTTCCGCAAAAAATTAAAAACTTTTTTATTCACTCAGGCTGGTTTGGCCTGAGTGGTTTCCGGTCCAGTCCCCAGGGTTTTATTTTTTTTTAGCGTAGGGTTGTAAACTTTTATTCTTTTATTTTTTCTATTTTTTACTTTTTACTGTATTTTATTGTATGCTTTTATTTTCTCTGCCTTGGTTGTTACCCGCCCCGAGTCCCCTGTGGAGAGGGGCGGGATAGAAATCCAAGAAATAAATAAATAAATAAATAAATTGAGTGCCCTAATCAAAGAAAAGCATACAGCTAACTTGGTTTCCACTTGGAAACCACTTCTGGACTTCGTGATTGAGGTGGGGGGGAAATGAAATTTAACTTTGGGTTTTGCTAATTAGATAGGTTTATTGTTATAAAAATGGCTAGTGTATATTACTATGTAAAAGCAAAAAGATGAGACTGGTATGTTATTATTTAATTCTATTGCGCTAAAAAGAGTCAGAAATCATTGCTTTTCCTTCTTTTCCCTTTTATCCTACCTTACATGTTTTCTTCATCCTTTTCCTCCCCTACTTTCTCATCATGTTCGTTTTTCTTTGCATTTTATATTTTGATTAACTAATAAAAATGGAACTAAAAATACACTGTATTTTTATACACTGCATTTTTATAATGGTGGGGAGGTGAGAAGAGTAATGTTAGGAAAGATTGCACTTTACAAAAAAAAGATTTTTTTAAAAAAATTATAAAATTATATTTTCATGGACAATAATTCAAACATTAAGGGAGTTTATAAGTGAAAGCAAATGTCAGCTTATTCATGAACCTTTCAAAAAAATCCTAGGATATAAAAAAAATCTTATGGTTGTAATGCCTTACATTACATTACGATGTCACTAAAACACATTAAATTTCTACCAAATTCATCTGCAAATCAAAGATCTAATTTTAGATTTGGGAGAGTGTAAATACTAACAGTATACTTTTTAATTCAGTGCAACCTCTTACGTGCCTACCAAAAGGAAGTCCCTAATCTCAAGATTTTTATATGTCTCTCTTTTTGTATCCCACAAATGATTTCTAAATCACTACCTGAGTTGTTCCATTTCATGTTATGTTTCTCTTACAAACCAGGGATTATGGCTTGTAAACCATAGGTTTGCTGCTTAATGTGATATAATGTATACAGCTGGCTAGTAAGGCTTACTCAACAATCTAGTTAGGCTAATTGTGATCTCATCTAGTATGTGAACCTAACTATGAAGGTTGTAGGATTTCAACCAATGAATGCATTAATGTATTCTACCTCAAACTGTTTGGAAACATAACCACAAAATGATATTTAATATAGTTTCTGCTTCTTCTCAGACATACATAAAACATTTCCTAATTTAGATTTTATTTCTTTCCTTCGTAGCTGGTATGCAATGCCTTTGAGTCCCTGATTCCTTTGTTTAGTAATGGGAGCAGGCCTAGCTTTTTTGTGTTTCTCCCATGTTCTCTTCATTTTGTTTTAAACTGTCTGGTTTCCCGGAACATTTTAAGATATCCTTTGCGTAAGAGCTGGCAGACTTTCGTTTGGATGTAGTCAGCATGTATCTTAAGTGGTGAAAAAGAGCTCCCTATAAATAATGCATCCTATGAACGTTGCTTCCATTTCTGCCCAGTTATGTGATATGATGTGACAAAAGAGCTAAGCACATGAAAAGGGGGCATGAAGAGAGAAGGGCGGAGAAACATTGTGCTAATGAATGTCTTTTAGGTCCTTGTCAATGCAACATTCTGGAAGAAACTAAGAGTCTTTTATTTTTCTTTCCTGATGCTCTCCAATTGCTGGAAAACAATGTCCTTTCTTGCTTAATGTTTGCTTCTTTTTATTACAGTGAGTAATTGGAAGCCAAATTCCCAAAGATTTCAACTTAGGATGGTGCAAAATGTTTAGCTGTGCATTACACTTTGACAAAAGTAAAGTCCTTCTTTAAATTAGAATGATTCTTATTTGGAATTCACTCTGAACATGTGAACAGAAGACCACTAGTTAAACATTTTTTTTTAAAAAAAAGACAAATTCATGGAGAATAGACTAATAATATTATTAGTAATTATAATTTTAAGCATTTTTAAATAATATCCAGTGAGGTCCCTGGTTGAAATTACATTTCTCAAGGCATTTTAATGAGGTATTTTCCACCCTGGAATTCCAAAGGTTTCCGTTTTTCTCATTCCTTTAGAAAAATAAAAATAATGACAATTCATTGATTGAATTTACATTTTTCATCCTCTCCTGATAAGAGCCATGCCTCCTTACATATTGTTGTTCTCAACTTACAACTGGTCATTTTGCAAGCATTCAAAGATATGATGCTCCCTCTCAAAAGCTACTTCGGGTCCAGATTTGAAGTCCTGACAGGTCCTGGTCTTTATGTTTACATAAGGAAGAATGAAAAATAATCCTAATTTAATGAATAAGGTTTCTGTAATCAACAACAGTAAAATGGTCCATCAGCTTGTTCTCTTATTGGAGGTGGAATCCTCTGTATTATAATATTTTTTGCCATTATCTCAGTGGTATCCCTAATTGAGATGTAGATGAAGGGAACTATGGCTTTATTGTTTGCTGGAAGGGCAGAAACTTTTCTGATCCAGCAACAATCTAGGATACTGTAGGATTCCTAGTGTCTGTCAACTATCTTCCAATTCAATTTAGATGTTACCAGTATTTCTTTAAATGCAAGAACTTACTTAAAGGCCTTACCTAACATATTAAATAAGTCCACAGAAACTTAACTCAGAAATAAATAGGGTTTTGAAAGGACAAATGTGCTAGTTCAAAATATTGCTGTCGTACATTTTAATAATAATTTTAAAAATTCCCCTTTTCCATGTTTAAGAAGCAGAGCAAGTAGTAAAAAAGAATGTTTTATTTCAAAGTCTGCTTCGTATATTGAAGCACATATTAAAGCAACAGTACAATGTTCATAAAATATAAGTGTGATGTAACATTTCTTACATGTCAGAATACTGATATTTGCATGTATACTAAAAATAAGAACTTTAAAATTGTACAAATAGATACATTTAAAAATGACATAGAAATAGGGCTTCTCCCACTGCAACAAGACAGAGTTTTATATCTGGCACGTATTAGATTAAGATGAAAGTATAAGCAAAAAGATTTACAAGAGTCAGCAGAAACAAGTTGGATGCTCAAGAGACATTATAATTGTACATTGTCCTGTACATATATCATATGTGTTTAAGCTGGCTGAATATTATATGTTTCAAGTTTAAAAATGCACTACGTAGGGAGTGTCCATAGTTTAAGGCGAAATTACAGCTCGGAACTGTTATCTTTTTCTAATTTGTGGAAGCTTCTTTGACATAAAAGATTTAACTGTTCAGAGTACATAAAAAGACTGCCCCTCGGTTCTAAGATGGCATTTAGAATTTCCTTTCACTTAAAATATGTTTTCATCATTATTTTTATAAGAGATCATTTCCCCCTTCTAGCAAAGTTGAGACCCAACTCCCATCTTAGCCTTTTTTTTTCCCCATGAAAAGGTACTTCACAGTATTTCTTGTCCGGTTTTATTTTTTCCATCAAAGGACTCCCTCCCCACCGAACCTAAATGCTGAATATGAACTTTTCTTCACTTTTTGTTTAAAAAATACCTGCTTACATTTCCTCTGAATATGTTTTTTTTTCCATTATTTTTTTTAGCACATTAGACACAGTTCTTAAGGCCAAATTGAGAACTTTTATCGTTAAGAGTCATCTTCAAAAGTGTCTTTGGAGCCGTATAAATCTGCTAGTTTCTTAAAACGAGGTCCCCAGTTTTGTAGATAGTCATAATCTAGATCAGAATCCGTGGTTGCCGATTCTAATGAGCTCAGCGAACCAGCTATTGACCCTCTCCCTTCATAGCCATAGATCTGGATGGAATCGTAAGGAGGAGCCGTGGGATCATTATCTGCTTCTTGTATTCTCGTGTTGATAAAATCATCCACGTCAACACTGTTGGGAGCTGGCCGAAGCCCGGGTCGTGGCATATACTGGTACTCTGGCTTGATGTCTTTGCGAGGAATAAATCCATTGATACCATCTGGATTTTGCAAAGTAGCGATGTCAAAAGCTTCAGTGTCTTCTTCCCCGCCACCTTCATCATCATAAGTGATGATGTTCTCCCGTACATCTTCTTCTTCAAAAACAATGAGAGGCTCTTTCTTTTGTCGTTTTAGGGTTACAAAGAGCACAACGATCACTGAAGAAAGAGAAGATTAAAAAAAAACAGTAACAATTCATGCAAAAGTCCTATATCTGAATATAAAGTATATCAAATTGAGTAAGAAGGTTCCGTAATGAAATGAAATCGGAGAAAAAAATACAGAAAGCTATGTTTATGGAAGTAACCGTAGCATCCTTTGTTGCATGAATAAAAGATGCTTTGGTTGCCAGTTCTTGGAATCCATCTGCTTAGACTACAGTATATTTCAAAATTAATCCATAAGTAATAGATTTTTCATCTAGTTGTAGGCTCATGGGTGGCTCTGAATTTTTGTAGGACAGCAAAAGTATTGGGGGGGATGGTTGCTTGTTGAACTAGCCTGAGCCAAACCATCTAACCAGAAAATGTAGGAGGTGAAGAAAAAAAATGGAAGGACTAGGAAATGTCAGGGTCCAGCTTTACACCTCCAACTGTGAACCTAGATAGTATCTAGATTAAAAAAAAAAAAAATAGAATTCCAGTGTGTCCCTGAGAAAAGTCAGATATTATTTCAGATTGGATTTCTACATCATACTAAGCCACAATGTGCTTGATCGTTCACAACTACCCAGTTGTATGTTATACAATAAATCATCCTTGAACAAACAAACCATGGCTTAATATAATGAGCAAACCTATCTAGTTAGTAGCAGGGCTAAGCTCATCATAAGGTGAAAGGTTGTAGGTCTCAAATATCTTCTTCCACAACCTCAGTGGATGGTTGTGGAATTGTGAAATCTAACAACTTGATGGAAGAAAGGGAACAATAAACCTTTCAAGATGGCATCACAGGGATGGAAAATCTATAAACTGAGAAGTGTAGATCTCTATAAGAAAATCTATTTGAAACCAGGATGACAATGCTTTGATTTATATATTTCATTTTCCCCCCACTTCAGGATAAGAGCTACTGAAGTATGCTTTATTTCTTAGATGTCTTGCCACACATTATACAACATAAATTTAAGCAGTTCAAGTCCCAAACCCATGAAATACAGGCATTTCCAAGTCCCAACAGAAGTAATATTTGAGCAAAAATATCCTCCCTAAATTTTCCACTGTATCTTAGTCAGCAATGTTTTAAAACAGGGCAATGTCTCAAGCTTTATCTATAAAGGTATATTTTAAGAGGGGAAAAATGCAGTTCCAATCAAACAATTCTCCTTTCCTTAATCAGTCTAAGAACCATAACTCTATAAAGTTTCTATTTAGATATTGGAAGAATAGCATGATACCTTAAATTGCTGAATACTGTAGGGTAGTAGTGTAGTGTGATATCTGTAGTGTGATATCTCAGATACAGGGGGCCTTTGTATGAAAGTGGCAAAAAAGTATGGTGGTCATGAAGACACACAGATGAAAAAGAAAAGCTTCCACAATTGTTAAAGGGTATTCACAGCATATTCAACAATAGCAAAAAAAGAATCTTAGCTCATGTCTCATTATCCAACATTTACTTGTTTAGTTAAGACAGGAAAACCCACTTTTATGGGGTTTAGGAAAAAAAGGATAATTGTCACACTGTTGTTGTTTTTTTCTTCCTAAATTAACTGACAGAAAGTTAGATATCAGGGCTGTAATCTAGAATAAGTTACAACCTGTATTTTAGAACTTCTTTTTTCAAAAGGAAGGTGTAGACTGAGAGAGAACCTGTATGTCATTTGAAATGGTATAGGACAGGAGCCTTCAAACTTGGCAACTTTAAGACTTGTGGACTTCAACTCCTAGCATTCCCCAGCCAGCATGGATGGCTGAGGAATTCTGGGAGTTGAAGTCCACAAGTCTTAAAGATGCCAAGTTT
>JAOYMU010000098.1:95366097-95383971 GCA_025802295.1 Psammodynastes pulverulentus | reverse complement strand
TCTTGGTCTGCCATGCAGACTCGCTTCCTTCTCCGGAGCTGACGAGACATATGGGGAACCTTTTGCAAACCCCTGAGCAAGCTCCCAGGAGTCATGAAAAGGCTCTACCCAGACCTGTGCGATCCCGCAGGCTTCTTCTCCCGAAGCCTGTGATCGGCGCCGCCTGGAACAGCTGTTTGGCGCTGTCCCTTCACGGCAACAGAGAGGTGAAGACGGACGCTACACAAGGAGCGTCAGCGAAGGGCAACGGAGCCAACCGGAAGTGATAGTCCGGCATTTTATAATGCTTTATCAAAACAACGTCTGCCCAATTTAAAAGTCCAATTTTCTATGTTTTAAAAGGTCTTTAGCTTTTCTCCCCTTAGTTCCTTTCTTTCGGGTATAGGATTTTTCTCTCTATGGTTGTTCACCACTTAAAAAAATAATTTTAAGAGTCTTTTCTCAGATGTTCTTCTTTCTTTTTTTCTTTAAAGTTAGGATCTAAATAAAAAGGAATCTTCTCACCCTTCCGGCTAATGCCACAGCATTATCTGATGTGAGGAGCTGGTCTCCCAAGTTCTCCCTGTTGGAGGGTTCCAAAGCCCTGTAGAAAAGAGGGGCATCCTGTAGTTTGGGGAGAGCAGCAAATCTCCTGCTGGACTCGGGGCTTCTTCCCTCTCCCTTCACCAAAACCCCAGAACTTCCCAATTAAGTTCAGCCAAAAGCAGACCAATGCTAGTCCGCAGAGCAATGACCAATGAGTCCACAAGGCATTTGAAAGTTTCCCAAACAAGATACATCCTCCAAGCTAAATTAAATCCTCAATACAAGAGGATTTACAAGGCACAATCCAAAGTCGAGGTAGGAATCACAATGACCAGGAAACATGCAGCTAGGAAATGAACGCATTGTTCCTAGCATCTCCATCTGTCTGTTGTGCTAAATAGCCAGCCTCTGGTACAGAGGGGTGAGGTTGCCTCCTGATGTGTAATTGGATGACCTTCATTGCTACTGCCTTTTCTCTGCCCTACGTATTCTCGGACCAGGTGCAGAAAGCAGTTCTTCATTAACCAGCTGCAGCTGCATGCTTTTCCCACTTGAAGCCTAAGGGCTGTCCTGCTGCAGCTGTGCTTCAGCCAAATCCCTCTGATGGCTACTCTCAGCCATTTATCAGCTCCCATCCTGACGTGTGTGGGACTGATTCATCCTCCAAACTAACATCTGGAGTTGCGTGGGGGAGTCATCACAGTATATGAATCTGATATCAGGATTATGTTTATATTTAACTTTCCCTGCTTGGGAGATGGATCTCAGCTGCTTGTTTGAAATAGTTGCAGTGTACTATTTGAGGATACATGCTGGGACAATCTTAACCTGGTGTAGTTTAGGGGGTTTACAATGACAATAGCTATGTCTCAGAATATTTTGTGGGGCATATATCTAATCTATAGGGCAAAAATCTGGTGATATCTTTGAGAAAAAGTTACTGTAGACGAGAAGCTTAAAATTATGTAGTTAGGATCAGATTATCATAACAATTTTTTTTTTTACATGGGGAAGGCAATTGTTGGGATGATACTGTGTCGGAAAGTGAAGATTTCTAATAGCCATTTTTATGCTTTAATTGGTAATCTTATTTGCATTTTTGCTCAACTCTGGAATAGAGAAGCACAGATTTTTCTCAATCTTTCGAATTGAAATAATTTGTATAGTCATCTGAGGAACTGAGAATATGGTTGGAGAATCTATCAAAATTTCTTCTTTAGAGATTAATGAGTATTGTAATTGATTGGAAATCAGTCAGAAAAAACAGCTTCTGTAGCTTAGGACCTTTTAACTACATTATATTACAGCTTCCACGCCAGGAGTGACAAACTGCAGCCCCGCGGGGTGCTTAAATCTGGCCCATGGGGCTGGCCTGGAAATAGCAAAGGACTGGCCCAGCTGCAGTGGTGTTTTCCTTCCGGTGTTGCCACCGGTTTGCTGTCTGTGTGCATGTGCACGCTCACGGAAGCGCATGTTCCCCCTCTGAGTGTGTGCGTGCTCTCTTCTGCACATGCTCACACCTACTGCTGCATGCCTACTGCGCATGTGCGTGCCGATCATCTGAGAGGACTCTAATCCTCTCAGCTGATCGGTACACTTTTTTTAGCTGAGAGGATCAGAGTCCTCTCAGATGATTGGCACATGTTTTTTAGCTACCAGTTTGACAGAACCGGCACTTTTTTGAGTTAAAAAAGTGCCGGTTTGGCTGAACGTGCGTAGATCATCTGAAAGGATCAGGGAGTCCTCTCAACTGATCGGCGCATGTTTTTTAGCTACTGGTTTGGCCGAGCCAGCACTTTTTTAGTTCAAAAAAGTGCCGGTTTGGCCGAACCGGCAACTAAAAAACATGCGTAAATCAGGGAGTCCTCTCAGCTGATCGGTGCATGTTTTTTAGCTGCAAGTTGAGAGACCCAGATGCATTTTTGGCCTGGACAGCCTCCTGCAGCACTCTGCCGATCAGAGATACCTGGGCAGAGGTAGTATTCTACCAGTTCGCACTGAACCGGTAGCAGGGAAAACTGCTGCTCAGGCAAACCTGTAGAAAAAAAACGGTAGCTAACCCCCCCACCTGCATGCTTTCCCCTCCCTTCCGTGCATGCGCGCTCTTCCCGGTGCGTGCCTACTGCGCATGCATACGCCGATCATCTGAGGACTCTGATCCTCTCAGATGATCGGCGCACTATTTTTAGCTACCGATTCAGTCGAACCGGTAGCTAAAAACATGCGCCAATCATCTGAGGACTCCCTGACCCTCTCAGATGATCTGCGCATGTTTTTTAGCTGCTGGTTTGACAGAACCAGCAATTTTGAGCTAAAAAAGTGCTGGTTTGGCCGAATCGGTAGCTAAAAAAAGTGCGCCGATCAGCTGAGAGAATCAAAGAGTCCTCTCAGATGATTGGCGTGCACATGTGCAGTTGGCACGTGCCGGTAGGCATGCACATGCGCGGAAGGGGGGGGAGCGCCCGCATGCAGAGGGTATTTTTAGCTACCGGTTCAGCCGAACCAGTAGCCATTTTTTTTCTACCGGTTCGCCCGAGTGGCAGTTTTTTCTGCTACCGGTTTGGCCAAACTGGTGCGAACCGGTAGAATACCACCACTGATAGAGGTGTTCCTTTCTTTCATTTTCTCAGGTGAAAAAAGTTCTTTTATAGCATTATTTGAAAATGTCTGATTGGGACCATTTACCTCTCATATTTTGTTAGTTAATGACAAAGGGAGAAGAGTGAGAGAATTTGCTGCTGACATTTATATTTTAAAACCCAGTGAAAAATAAGTCTGGACCTTCTTCTACTACTAATGATATATATCAATATATATCGGAGGAGGCACTGAAGATGATTTTTATCCTATACTAGGATCATGCAGGAAACAGAAACAAATGCATCTTTTTCTGTTTGTCGGTGCCAAAACTTATTTCAAACTGAGAAAGCTTTATTGTCCTCCTCTCATACTGTATCACAGGCAGAAAACAAACAGTTTACAAATAATTATGAACTCCAATACAGTTGTAGAAAATTTGCCTTCTACACAGTTCAGCTAATTTTAATGTTCTTTATTTTTACATTAAAAAAATATTGCTGGTAATTTGTACTTACTCATGATTGATCCATGCCAATGGGGCTATTCTGCTTTCTTCTAATTTATTGTGTCTTAGAACAATGATGTTCAGGTTTTTGGTATGATTAAAGCATATTTCTGAAATTTCTTCTATCTGGTTGTTGTCAAGGTATAGTTCCTACTTAAACAAATGGTAGAAAAAAGAAACACATAGAATCATATGGTTTGGTATATTAAAACTTAAAATAGTTCTTTGAAATCTATTATTTATGATTTGAAACTGATTTCATAGAGCTGCTATGCTATTTTACACAAAGTTGCATAAGAGATGTAAGTTGTAACTGAAAGAAGAAACACAGTAACTGTATTTCCTTCCGATAGTATGAAATATAGAATGTGTTCTACACTTAACATGACAAGTAGTCTAAGAACTTAATTGATTATTACTAATGTATAAGTATCTCCTGAACAAATATTTTAATTTTACAAAATAAAGGAAATTAATAATTTCAAAAATTATTTTACCTCAATAGAATGGGGCAGACCTTGTGGAATAGTTCTAAACTGATTTCGCCCAAGCCGCAAATATGATAAGCTCTTCAAAGGCTGAAAAGCTAAAGGGCTGACATTTGCTTCACTAAGTTTGTTGCTCTCTAATTCCAATATTAGCAACTTTTTTAAACCTTTAGAATAAAAAAAAACTGTTAAAAATAACATTAAATAAAGCATGTATTTTCTATTATCCTCAGCTAAGAGTAGAATTTTAGGTTAATAAATATTCATGATACATGTACACACAAACACATTTCTGTCACAACTATCCAGGTTACATACATACATACATACATACATACATACATACATACATACATATCCCACTGAATGGTTTGGGAAATAAGTATAGATCCCATTTAGGAGACGGTTGGATGAGGGCTTGACATTGTAAGAGTCAGGGTGGCACAGTGGTTAGAATGCAGCACTGCAGGCTAACTCACTGCTGACTGCCAGGAGTTCGATCCTGAGCAGCTCAAGGTTGACTCAGTCTTCCAGCCTTCCCAGGTCGGTCAGATAGAAAACGTGAATAGAGAATTAATTCTACTTCGTTGTAAGGCTACATTAGAAGAATCTGCATTAGACTTGCATATTCTTCTAATGTAGTCTTACAATAAAGTATAACCCTATCTGGGTTACCTGGGAGGGCTGATGAGCACATAAGGAATGCAGTAGGAATTAAAACTGTCAAATGACAGTTCCTAATTTTCTATATAAGGCTAAATTCAGTAGTTAATTGTTAGTTATATTCTGATTAGTACTGGTGGATTTAATAAGATCTTATATGGTAGAAACTCAGATTTAAGTGTTGCATTGAAGAAAACTTATTTGGGATCTAAATATACATTCCCTCTTGTCTCTTTGATAGATGATAGGTAGATAGAGATAGCTAGATAGCTAGACAGACAAATAGGTAGATACTTTTTCTCCATAAAATATCTCTCAGTAATTCTGTTTTATAAGTCCTTTGAATGTTGGGTCAGAGATGCAGATATCAGCAGTTACTAGCATTATATTATTAACACCCACTGTAGATTGATGTTAGTTCTAGATTTTATTGTTTACTGTTTATTCCTATAAACTTTTTGCTGCCACTTTTTAAGTGCTTGAACCATTAAGTTTCTTCTGGCAGCTCGTCTGGTTGTTTCCTAGGCAGCATGTCTTCCCTTATTCCCCAAGATCATCCACACATTCGATTACCATCACATACAGGAGCTATTAATAAGACATGGCAATAGACGTCTGAAGCAATCACTAAAATTATCAGAACTCTGAGAATCTAGGGAGAAGGAGCCCATAAGTCATCCAGTAAATAACTCAATTAGGCCTCAATCAATTATATTTGGGGGACAATAATAGCTATCAATAGATAAATAGATAGCTGGCTGTTATAAGTATCCAATAGAAGAGAATACACGAAAATCAGCATTGAACTGTGGAGTCCATGATGTTTTCTGAGCTTGGCTATTTGCTTGCAGAGGTTTAATTACCCAAGTAAGTGACATCATCACTGAGAGTGAATGTGGGGTTTGTTCTCTTTTGATATAGCTTGCCCTCTGGTGTTGATGGGAATGTAGCTTTCTCCCTGGTAGTTCCCTGATTAGTTTTCTGTTTAATTGTTTGTCTAGGGTTAATCTCTCCTGATCTTCATCTGGTACATACATAGAGATAAACCACATCCACACACCATTCAAGAAAGAATATAAAAAACTAAGAATAAAACAAAAACCCCAGATAAACTGTCAAACAGAAAATACTCTGATCAAGAGAAATCAACATGGCCACCAACATTGCATCTCAAGCTACTATATAGAATCTGGGAACAAACCACATGTTAGCACTGATATATTACATAGTTGGATAAAAGAAATGTCTGCAACCAAACAACCAAGCTCAAAAAGCACCAAGGACTCCCTTGTAAGTATGTACCATAGTTGCCAGAGGTAGCTACCTTGGGAAATCCCACTTTGAGCCCAAGTATATAGCACTGTGCTGTATAACTTAAGTGCAATTCCCATATCCCACAATGCTCCCTGCTACTCCTAGGAATTCATTGATAGAAAAAATGCCTCCTAACAACAACTTTCATGATGTCTATCATGATGTGGAAGGTCTCATTCATCCTATGATTCTGTTTACAGCACTCTTATAATGAGGCCAACACATAACTTTGTGTCATAGGAATGAAAGAAGTAATTCTTACTGATGAAATGTAAGTGAAAAAAAGTAAGCTGCTCCCCAGGAAATCAAAGATCTCCGTTTGCATGATGATAATGATGTCAGGTAACATTTTAAAATACCTTGAAAGCTGTCTTCATGAATTACATGGATTTCATTTTCATTTATTTTAAGTTCTTCCAACGATGATGGCAAACCATGTGGAATACTAACTAGTGTATTTCCGTCCATATATAAACGTTGCAGATTCTTCAAGTTCTGAATTAAAAGAAGATACTCATTTTGTAAACCTCTGTGTTCTTCATCTACACCAGTTAAATTAATGGTCCAAAGAACATGTGCAGTGTGTGGTGGTGCTACAGCTCTTTGGAGACAATAGATTCAATGGCCAAAGAACCTTTGCCAACACATGCTAAAATAAAACATAGCAACGTAATAATTTTCATTAATTTAAATAATTTAAATTTAAATTGAACAATGAAACTCTGGAAATTTGAGGTAGTGATTTAAAAATGTGTGAAATAAAAAAAATGAAAGTAGGGTATTAGTATCATGCAATATTAACATGGAAAATTATCACAGCAAAACAAATTTATTAAAAGAATATGGGGAATTTGGGAGGAAATTCAAATATTGTGTGGTAAGTGCATTCTCATGTTTTGAAAGGAATAAACTCAACAGTTTGGGAAGTATGTGTACACTTGAGTCACTATCACATTTTTGGAAGTTGTGTGCCTTTTCCTTCTGCCTAGAGCTGAAATAAATAGGCCAAAAGTCACCCAGCTGACTTTACATCCAAGGCAAGTCTAGAACTCACTGATCTCTGGTTTCTAGCCTGCTGCCTTAACCACTGCTACAAACTGGCTGTCCCTGGAAAATTATTGTGAATAATTTCCAGTTTAGTTTGGACCCAAGACACTCCCAATCAATCCTATATCCAAACCAGAGCAAGTACACTCAGTTCTCAGCACAGCTACCAAAAGCCAAAGCCTGATATTTATTTATTAAACATCATCAAACATTAAGAAAAGTATTTGGCAAAAAACAGACAAAAGGCAGACAATAGCAGGGAGAGATATGAACGGCGTATGACAATTCACTTTATCTGGCCTCTTATCTCTTACCTCTGTATCAAAACAACGAAGAACTGTCCAGGGTCATTGGAAACAATATTGGTGTAATTACTATGAACAGATCCAAAGGGCTTTGGTTTATTCCAGTTTTGAACTCTTATGAATATAATAGGGACAGAATAGTGATAGAAAGTAGGAGAGATCTGCCCCCTCTTCTTCACATGAAAGTAACAGTCTGGTAAAGAAGTATCATGTATCAAATGTTTCCCTTTGCATCAGTTCTGTGCATGGCATTCTGTACTGTAGTGGGTTGTACTGGTTTCATGTACTGACTCCCAGGGCTTCTCCCAGCCTTAGGAAGTAGACTCTGAGCAACTGATTGGTAAGCACAGCTGCCATCATTGCATCAGTTGGGTGATACTTCCGTTGTGCCTACCCCTTTTCTTGTATGTCCTTCTTTGGACAGATCATCACATTTCATCTCAGTTTGATTTCAAACTTTAAGTATTCATTTGTTTTCCTGGCTTGGGCTTCTGAACATGATATCTCCAAAGAGCTCAGCTTTTCAAATAATGTTTCCATCTTCATACTCCAGCAGTGTATATTTTCTCATCTTCAAGCCTAAGTTGATCTGATTCTGATGTCACTGCCATTTCCAAAAATTTTATGATAGCTTTGAAGGATGAAAAAAACACTCTTCTAGTAGGATGTTTTAAGTCTTAATAAATACTGTACTGTGTAGCATTTGAGTGCTGATTCAGCTTGACTAAGCACTTGAAAATAAATTAGAATGTTTGGTAACTGGGGTGCTCCCAGTGTTAGGATTTAGCTATAACTCCCTGCTGCACCCATACCACTTTTGTTGGAAGATTACTGGAAATAATTTCCAGTGCAGTTTATACTCGGCACACTCCCAGCCAGAGGTGGGATCTTACTGGTGCAGCTACTGGTTCGGGATCTCACGTGTGCAATGGAAAAACATGTGCGTGCCACTTTCCAGACCCCAGCTAGGGTTTGCGGTGACAATCAACTTGAGCTGATAAAGACCAGGTAAGAATCAGGGCAGGTGGGAGGGCCCAATATGGATTTTTCGCTTCCTGTTCCTCTCTGCAGAACGAAGGCTTCAGTTAGCTACTGGTTCGCCCGATCCGGGCAGACCCGGGAGGATCCCACCCCTACTCCCAGCCATTTCTTATAGCCAGATTAGAGGAAGCACAAATACCACTTAATACAGGTAGCAAAACTATAGCTTGATGTTTATTTATTAAATATCAGCAAACATCAAGTTAATTGACAAAAGGCAAGCAAAAGCAAAGAGAGACCTGAACAACAGGCAAAAGTTTTCTCTCTCCATATAACTATAGGCAGGAAACAAAATTAGAAATAATACTGTGGGCCATTAGCATGGAAAATTCCAAAGGGAGTGGCTTTTTATTCTTCCAGCTTTAATACTTTTATGCAGGGCTTTTTTTGAGCCGAAGCTTGGCGGAACGCTGTTCCGGCACCTTTTCGGAGCACGTATCACGTGCTCCGTTCCCACCAATTGCGCGCTACCACTTCCGGGATTTTTTAGCGTGATGGGGGGGGCGCGTTCCGGCACCTTTCGGCGCCGAAAAAAAGCCCTGCTTTTATGTACATAACAATAGTTCAATAGCAATAAAAATAGTACACCAGGTGATCTCTCTTCTATTTTGCACTTTGGATGAAACATTCACAGAGTAGGAGTGACGTATCCAATGCAAAGAATAGTACTATTCTGACATTAGTTGGAGCAACTGTTAAAATGGAAGCAACCATTATATTGAGCTGGATCATATTCCTATGTCAGAAAGTGGAATAAAGAACTAGGACATTTTCTTTCTAGATCAGGGGTGTCAACAAGGCCTACGGGCTGGATGGGGCCCACGATGTGGTCGGATCCAGCCTGTGGGGCCATCCTAGAAAAGGGGCCGCCCCAGGTCGCTTCAGCCCAGTCTACCCAATTCAAAGAGGAAACATTGGGCCAGTGTGGCTTTGGCCCAGTCTACCCAGTGCAAAGAGAAAACATGCCAGCAGAGTGGCGTCAAGATGACCACGCCCACCCAGTCGGCCAGGCCCACCTGGCCCCCCAAGGTCAAACACAGCCCCCATGCAGCCCTCAATGAAATTGAGTTTGACACCCCTGCTCTCGATGTAATCCTCTTGGAATTCATGATAGCCAAAACAAAAAAATGTGTAATCCGATGTAATCCTTAAGGATTACAAAAGTCTTCAGGAAAATTATATAGAATTTTTGACTGAAACTTTTAAAGAAAAAAGGCATGGATGAAAGACTATGCAATCCATAATAAGCAAACGTATAATACTGCACTATTTAAAGCACAAGGACATTTTGATATTCTTGCTTTTTTAAAATTGTAATGTTGTAAATTGGACACATTTTGCTGTAGTTGTTAAGACATCAGGTTAGAAACCAGGAGACTTAAGTTCTACTTTAGGTCTAAAGCCAGCTGGGTGACTTTGAACCAGTCACTCTCTCTTAGTTCTGGGAAAGGGACAATGACAAACCACTTCTAAATCTTGCCAAGAAAACTGCAGGGACCTATCCATGCAGTCACCAAGAGTCAACACTGACTTGAGGGCACCAAAAAGAAATGTTGCAAATTGCGATCCATTATGCAGTAATGCTTATAAAATATGAATCATATTGTAAACATGCTATTATTTAAAACACTTAAAATATTGAAAATAAAAAGAGGAAAGTAAAATGATGCCAGTGTTGCGAGAAATAAAATTATTTAACTTTTCATCCAAAATTGAGTATAACCTTTCTGTACATTTGTGTGGTTGTCTGTGATTGTATAGATTCTTCTTACTTTAAATGCCTGTGGACCAATGCCAGATGATGTGATTCTATTTTTACGAAGATCGATTCTCTCCAAATTAGGTATCCCATTGAAAGCTCCGTCTGGAATTTCAGTGATGTCATTCCCTAGGGAAAAGGAAGAAAAAAGTTAAGAATGTTATTTTTTAATTGTTGACCATTTCTTTTTTAAAATTTACAGTACAAGTAACCAAACCCCAAAGAAGACAGTAATAATTTTTTATGCTGGATTTTTTTTAGTAATGATTTATATGGTCTCTTCATTAAATAGCAAACAGGAAATAAATATGATCTCTCCTCCTTCCTTTCCCAATTTTCATAATAGGAAATGGCAGCTACAGAAAACATGACTGGTTAAGTGCAACATTGGAAAACTGATGAATGAATGGGACAGTGATGGCTAACCTTTTTTTCCTCAGGTGCCAAAAGTGGGTAGGTGCGCGCACTAGTGCACTCGTGCCCACATCCATAATGTAATGCCCCCCTGCACCCTCATCCCCCGCGTGCCCCTTTTGGGCCTAGCAGGCCTCCCTGAAGTCTCCAGAGGACGGAAACGGCCCAGTTCCGGACTTCCGGTAGGCCCATTTTTCACCCTTCCCAGACTCCAGGGGCTTTCCTGGAGCCTGGGGAGGGCAAAAACGGTCTCCCCCTGCCCTCCGGAGGCCCTCTAGTACTTCCAGGAGGCCCGTTTGTCACCCTCCCAGAGCCTCCGTGCGAGCCCTGTACTTACGTGGCATCCAAAATGGGCCACAGAGAGACTCCTGTGAGGCTCAGGGAGGTGTGGGCAGGGCCAGCCGAAAATCAGCTGGCCAGCGGGCAATGGCTCGCATGCCCGCAGAGATGGCTCCGCATGCCACCGTTAGCACACTTGCCATAGGTTCTCCATCACGGGAGTAGGAGATTACTTTCTCAAGATCTTTCCCTGTGCTTGCCTTTGCAGTAACCTGCTACATACAATACAAAGGAGAGGTCTTTTCAACTCTCTTCAGAGTATATAGCCTATTTTAAAATAATATGCCTCTGCAGTGAGTGAAGTAACAGTAAAAGGAGCGCATCAGGATCAAAATAAATAAGAAGCAACTCACTGTGTTTATATTGTCATAATTATAACAATGCCTTTGAACGGAGTTCTGGGTTTCATTTGGATGAAGAACACTTTTGAAACACTTTCAATGTATTTTTTTTTTAAAAAATCCTCACCGTCAAGCTCTATGCTTGTAAGCTCTTCATCTCTGATTACAGGTATATGTGTGAGTTTGGCGTTAATACAGCTTACTGTATTTTCTAAGACAGAGCATCCAGTTGGCAAAGGAGGAATTTCAGTAGAAGGCTCAGGAATTGGGAAGTGTGGGGGCATTCTGAACACATCTCCACGCAATATGTCTTCCTCCTCCTCACTCCCTTCCTCCTCTTGTTCATTTTCTTCTTGCTCATGCTCTTGCTCTTGCTCCTTTTCTTGTTCTTGCTCTTGTTCTTTAATTTCTTTCTCAATTCTTAGCTCTTCTTCTTCATAAACTCTTCTTTTTTCTTCCTCTGATCTGGTTTCCACTTCTTCTTCCCTTTGATCATTGATGTGTTCATGTTTTCTTCTTGGTTTGTGGCTTTTTATTCTCTTCTTTTTCATCTTTCCTTTATTTTTTATGTGACTATTCTTTTCAAGTGTTCCTTCCTTCTTTTGCATTGGATCTTGTGTCTGTGTATAATGCAAGACTGGTTCACTTGGATTAGTTGGCACCGGAGAATCTCCAGAAACCTCAGCTGTGTCACTTTGAGAAATTGTAGTTAATACTGAATATAAGGGGGGAAAAAGAGTGAATGCTAATTTAACACAGGATCATAATGCCATTTTTATTGTATCAATAAAAATGTACCTGAAGCTGTATCTATAGTTAATGTTGCTAAAAACGTGTACAAAATCAATATTGCATGCAAAAATATAGTATACAAGATCAGAAATATTAGAAGTTAAATTGGACTAATTTGTTATTTTCTGTAGTTTTATGGGTATCCAATAAACTTATTTTATTATATGTACTTCTATTTATCTATATTTGAGAGAGAGAGAGAGAGAGAGAGAGACTAGATGTGAACTAGATATTTAATTAAATATTAAAGTCCTAATTTTTAGTCTTATTAGAATTAGTTGCTCTAATTATTTACCTTGTTCATAGATAGTTAAAGCAAAGAAAATGTAGAAATTGGATAGTAGTATAAATTCTCATAAAAATTCCAAGTTTTTTTATTTTTCTGAACAGGTGTAATGTGTTAATACGATCAAGATGTGCAAAACATAATAATTTTTAAAGTGTTCTGATTCAAAAACTAATTACTCTAAAACATGTATATTTTATTAGTTCTATTTAAAAGTTGACATAAAAGACATTAAATAAAACTTTCAAACTGTGTTGTTTCAAATGTTCTGACTATTCTGGGTACTTTGTCACTGGGTTGCTTTTTAATAAAAAAAAATCAATCGGTTATGTCCCTGCTGCTATTGGTTGATGGATGGGCTAATAGGGTAATAAAATATTCAGAGGAAAGCAGCTGTAAAAACACCTGGCTGAACAAGAAGGCTACTCACAGTAGCTGCATGGCTGGTAATTTTTTTATAAAATTATTTGCTATGGGTATTAGAGTTCATGAGAGAGAATAGCCTGCATGTACATTGAGCAAAATAAACATGTGCATTATTGTCTTCATAAAACAGCTTTTACCAAAATTGTTACCATGTCTTTGTTAATACAAAGATACTAGTACAATGTCGTTAAGAATAATGTGTTGAACTGTTAATTTTGAGCTTCAAGCTACATTTAAAACATCAAGGCTCTGTGCTGATTTCAGCCCTAATTAAGACTCAATATATGTATAGTTTTATGCTTTGTTGTAAAGTTTCCAAAATGCCAAGATGAAATTTATTTTGGGATTGGCAGTAAGTCAGCTCTACTTTCTTTTCTCCTGTCCGGTGCTGAAGTTTTATTGGCTCAGATCCAAGGGCATGTGATTGCTTGCTTTGTCATGTGAGCTTTTCAGGAACTTTTGCCTGTCACATGTGATTTGATTTGGTATATGGATGTGCCATAAAATTATTCTTAATAATGCAAGAATAATTGAGGAGACATCGATGGCAAGCATAACTGTGTGATCAAAGCCCCTCCTTCCCTCTGTTTCCTCCCCAGTCACTCCACAAAGTTGACCAGATCAGGAAATCAATTCTGCAAGAAAGCTAAGCTATCCTTATTAAGATGGGCTACAGTAATAGAATAATGCCAATTTGACTGTGCTGTACTCTTATTATATTGTTGATGTTAGTTGCGAAGTCATGTCCGACCCATCGCAACTCCATGGACAATGTTCCTCCAGGCCTTCCTGTCCATTTAAGCTCACGCCGACTGCTTCAGTGACTCCATCCAGCCATTTCATTCTCTGTCGTCCCCTTCTTCTATTGCCCTCAATCTTTCCCAGCATTAGGCTCTTCTCCAGTGAGTCTCTTATTTACTACATTTACTTATTATACTACGGTTAATCAAGCAGGGATCTGTCTGTACCACTCAACATGTTATCTCATTTCTCAGGAATTAAACATATTTTAGCCCCTTTTGTCCAGGTAATGGTTTTTGCATATTAGTGTCAATTTCATCTTCCTTATTCCCTATACACAGACACACATCATGCCTCTGAGTAGCTGTTACACTGGACAACAATTCTACTTACCTGTGTGTCCTGGTAAAAAGCAAGGGAGTTTAGAGTTTGTCACAAGTCTCCACTGTTTCCCATGACAGAAATAGTTTTGTTTTATTTGCAATTCAATCAACTTGTTAAATGAATGTTTTAGTCAAGGACTTCCTGTGTGCCATATGCATATAACAATGTATGCAAGGAATTAGTATACTGTACCATTCTCCAGACACACAGGGCAGCATTCCCCTTCAGGTTTTGTAGTTTTGTGACATGTCAGAGGATTGCATGAGGTTTCGTCACAGAACACATTTCCTTTGGAACAGAGGCATGTAACGCAGAGTTTAGGAGACCACACAGCTTTATCAAACATAATCATTCCATTAGCAAAGCATCGTCCTTCTTTTCCTAAGAAATTAGGAAGCCAAAAGCAGGTTTTATTATACAAATATATAAAACAATTATAATGTGTATTGATTTTCACTACCAGCTTTTATTTAAATTTTGATGTACATGGCAACCTATTGTTATCAGACAGACAGATAGTAGTGATGCAACTATTATCCCACATGAGAAGTTGATGATGTAACAATTAGATTGCCAGCTTAGATCTGCAGAAACCTAGATTCAAACTTCTTTCAAAGAATCCTCATAACAAATTTATAAAAGAGGATAATACATTTCAATACCTTTCGGTCATCCATTGATTGATGACTTACTTGTGGTGTGCTCATTACAAATATAAATATTTATTGTACGATACCTGGAATATAATGTTAGGAAAGGAAGATGTAAAAATCTTGTAAAAGGTATTTTAACATCTTCTAAAATATATGTCCGTCCTAATAAAATGTAAGATGTTTAACTGAACATTTGATTGTAAAGCTAGAGATAGATAGGCTCTTTTCCAATGCGATCTTCACTTGCAATCACTCTAAACACTAGACTAAAAATACCTTATGGATGAAATCCTTGGCAGATACCTCAATGCTTTCAGCTTCAGAAATATGATGTAGTTTCAGTACTGAGCTCCAACTTATTTGATTTTAGTGGTTTTAGTTCCACCTTTGGGTAACATTCCAGATAAAAAGAAACAATCAAGGGGAAAATGAGGAAACTACATATTACTTCAGATGATTCCTGAGGGAGATCTAAAGTACTTCATATAGAAGGTATGGTATATATGCCAGCATATTTCCTTTAATATGAAAATAAATGCTCCCAAATGAACAGTTTTAGAGAGACTATTAAAAATGGACTGCAATTATACTTGTTTGTGTTCTAATTGCCTTTTTATTTAAAACTGCTTTATATACCTACCTTTTCTATGTAATTCCACTTTGAGATCATTTATTTAATTTATTGTGTGAGCTCTGAAACAGGAATAATAGATTTGGAATATATATATATGTGGTTTATAGATTAGTTTCTGATGTTTTCTAAAATAACTATCTGCCATGAAAACGTTTCTCAACCAAGCTAACTATGATACTGTACAATTTCTAGAATTATCAAAACAAAATAAATCACAGACATCTTCTATTAGTAATATAGTAGACATCTTCTACATATTCAGCAGATTGCTGCTTCATGAGCATGAATGTTTACTACAATGAAGTCAATAAAAGCCATGATTTCATCTTTACTTAAGTTCGTGTATTATATTATATTATATTATATTATATTAATGAAACTATACTTATTTATTCCAAATATTTTTGTGCCATGTTTTTATTGTACATGGCTAAGCCAAATTGTTGCTACCACATACATTTTAATTTTGAATATCTTGGAGAAATAGATGCAGAGTTTTTATATAACTGTATATCTTTAGTGATAGAATGGATAGCATTGGAATATCAAGTATATTTTTCTTTCCCAGTGTGCCAGTACCGCCCAGATGTGTTTCAGAGGGCTGCGGAACTTTCTAGAAGAGTTTTGTAAAGTACAATGGGCTATAGTGAGAAAACTCACATTTTAAGGGCTACAATTGAGATATTTGCTAATGTAATATTGGACTTAGCTTTGAAATGCATCATATTAGTATAGATGCATATATTGTGCATATTAGTATAGATGCACATATTGTGGATTCAAGTATTTCATCATAGGAAGCTGCATGTTCTGATTTATATAAGGTCTTTTCAATTGAAAACACCACCAATATAAATATTTGAATCTCTCATTCTGAATACTCACTTGTGATTTTTTTACAAGAGTCTGTTTCTAATGTCTTGATCCAGATCAATTGAAATTGATAGAAATAATATGCTTTCCATCGCTTTTTTGGCAAGTTGGGTCAATATAGTTGACAGGATGGTTGTTTCAGAGCATTAAAAATAATGAATTAGCTTTGGAACATACATTCACAAAATCAGTTTGCACATCCATTGAGTGCAAACATCAATTACAATATATGAATTGTTCACTCACTAGGATGACTTTTACCATCTAAATAATGATGACTCACTGATTTATCTAATTCCATGTACTCTGATAATAAAGTTGTTAGACTACTAATACTTGTGCACTGTTATCTGCTTTGGGGAAAAAAGCACCTGATTTTTATGATGTTTTACAGTATTTTAAAGATGTCAATTAATTGTACATTTTACTTTGGCCTGGTAGTAGAAAATTGCTTGGCCTACACATTAGCATATTAGTATTTTTGATTTAATCACACTTGTGAAACATGGTGATTCGAGTGCTTGGAACGCTTAACAGCAGATTAGCAAGCCTGCTTTCAAGACCCAAGAGCTGCCGTGGGGGTTGAGCTCTCATCCTTCACTCCAGCTCCTAACAGGGGAATGAAAGGAGCCCCCAACACGTGTCCCCAGAGCAATGGTGATGTCACCAGCTAATCCTTTCGACTCGGAAGCCTCGGTGCTTCTGACATGAGTGCAAAAAAAAAATCATATTTGTTTATGGTTGAATTTTTAGGTTATTGAGATCTCAAATTGTGTATCAACACAGTATGAGGTCATAAAATAAATAATAAAATCTATTTCTACACATTAGGTAAAGAGCACCAAATCTGCTATTAGATTTCTGGTATTTCTCTACAGTGAATGAAACTCATACATGATACCCAAGATTAAGCAAGATGAATTCATCTATTTGTAATACTTTTCTTTTTTACATGGATGATTTATAAATATATAAATAAAAATAACTTTTTCCTCCTTACCTGGCAAAATATTATAATTGGATTCTCGGCCATTCAGTTGGGTAAGAGAGTTAAATACTCCAGTAATATCTCCATCAATATTAGTAAGTGGGATGCTAGAGATTGGTGGTCTAATTTGTGACTGCTTATTTAAACTGTGATTTCTTAAGGGGATCTTTCGTAGTCTTCTATAGATTATTCTTCTCCTTGCTCTTCCGGGCATTCCATTGGGTTTATTCTGGGCAAGAGCAAGGAACAAATAAACAAGCAGAAGGTAGTAGACTAGGACTGCTTTTTGCATTGTTCCCTGGAGTGCTGCATAAAAAAGAAAGAAAAGGTCATATTATGATTAAAGAGATTAGAATTTAAAATGAAAAGTGCATTATTTTTTTATTAAGGTCCTTATTAAGTGGCGTGTCTAAGGCAAGGTCAGTGACTATTGTTTTTATTTACAGATTATATAAGGGTGAGAATCTTCTGTATATAAACTAGATAAAGCAATGTTCTTTGGAAGCAAATACATGATAGCAGTGTTCCAATGTCTAAGAGGCTGCCACAAAGAAGAGGGGGCCAACCTATTCTCCAGAGCACCTGAAGGCAGAACAAGAAGCAATAGATGGAAACTAATCAAGGAAAGAACCAACCTAAAACTAAGGAAAGTTAGAACAATTAATCAGTGGAACGACTTGCTTCCAGGCATTGTGGATACTCCAACACTGGAGGTTTTTAAGAAGAGATTGGACAACCATTTGTCTGAAATGGTATAGGGTTTCCTGCCTGAGCAG
>JAOYMU010000098.1:95354671-95365997 GCA_025802295.1 Psammodynastes pulverulentus | reverse complement strand
CCCAGAATTATCCAGCCAGCTGTGGGGAATTCTGGGAGTTGAAGTCCTCCAGGCTTAAAGTTGCCATGGTTGGAGACCCCTGGTCTAGAGGGTACCCAGGTTGGAAGGTCTGGAGTACAGTAATAACTCTCAGCACCACATTACCTCTCTATCATTAAAAAAGCAAACACACAAATCAAGTACAGCTTTACTACAAATACTCCCAAAGTATTCTATAGTTTTTCTTCTGAATGTCTAATCAGATGATCACCATCCAAAGACCATCAGTGGTCCACAGAGAACAGTTTGAAAAGCTATGATCTAGAATAAAGACTAGTTAATCAGCTAAACTGTCCCTATTGTGTTGTAAGGCAACTGTACTTCTTCTTTATGTGGGCTCTGAACCAGAGTTTAAAGGGAAGCAGGTTTGAACTCTGGAATTTGTTTCTAGGAGTTCCCCCCAACATATAAACGAAATATTGATGGATATTCTTTCCTTTTCTAAATCTCTGTGGGGTAGCTGATAAACCATTATGGAAATTCATTGTTCCAGGTTAGCAGACAGATAATTTGGTGACTACTGTAATGCTATAAGTTGTAACAATCATGTAAGAAAGCCATCCCATTCAGCAGTCCTACTACTCAGGATACATGTGATCTACACATCAATCTATACATTTTGAAACATATTGAAAGGAATAAAGAAATGGAGGATAATTATTAAAAAGGGAACATGGAGTATGATGTTTCATAAATGTCACTAAGATATACCATTACATCAGGAAAGGTCATCTTTTAGCCCCAGTTGCTTTTATGTAGTCCCAAATTCCTGTCCCTAAATCGTAAAATTCAGTGGGATGATTTTTAAGGTTTAGTCTGTCCATCTCAATTCCCCGCTCTCATCCCCAAATCCAGCAAAATAGATGCATTGAACAAAATCTAGACTTCACATGTTCTTTTAAGACATGGATCAGAGATGGTAAATATGCACTGGTCTATGCTTCAGAAGCCTGGATCGAAGCTTCTTGTTCATTTAATAGCAATTTGTTTTGCAAAATATAGGAGGTGATGCTTTCATCATTGATTCTCCTTCTGGTTTTTATTCTCACCATAGTCCAGCTTTACCTCCCAAAGTATTGTTTTTGAATACTTCCAATTATCTAATGAAGTCTCCCCCCCCCCCTAATTCCTCTCTTGGACAGTTAGTTTTGAATTCTTGCTCCACCGAATACAATTTATATTTTCCCCCATATAAACAAAAACTTCCATGTTATATTTTTAAAGCCAAAATCCAAATGGCTCTTTAAGTGTAAGAAAGGATATATGGAAGACATAAAGAATTATTTTATAATCTGAGTCTGCCTAGCTACCAGAAACATCAAGCCTCCCTTTCTTATAAAAATTATTATTTCATTGTATAATATATAGGTTGTGCTTAAACGGATTATCTGCTTTCTGAGTGGAAGAGCCACAACATTAATTTCTTTTCTTAAGCTAAGAAAAATATTCAGGAAGAGTAAGATGAGCAACTGTCACTTTGCTTTAGTATTATGCATCAAGACACAATAATATCATTTTCATCAGCCATGCAATAAAACAGAAATATGCAAAGTTTTTTCAAAAGATTCACAGGATCCACAATAACCACACTGAAAATAAATATCTTGACTTATTTCTTGTCTAAACAGCATACCACAACTTCACTGTGATGTCTGCTTAACAGTGGGAAACCAATGTCTTTTGACAAAACTATTTTCAAATTAATGTTGACTCATCACCGCAAAATTGTCCACCAGACTTTGCATTAAAGGAATAAAGAAGAATGTTCAAATGGGAATGCACACCTTGCAACCTCTTCAACTCAAACATAGTCCATCATCTTGCCAAATGCTGGACCGCTGTGCCTTTATTTTTGGCAGTCCAAGGCAGGAAGGAAACAAAGCTCAGTGAGCTGATGAACTGCTGGTAGACAGGGGGGGGGGGGAGATTGGGACCTGTTTCTCCCCTCATCTCAGAGATAAAAATCTCTCAGGTGATGATTTCAGATAAGTTCATTTGTATGGCAAAGGATATTTGTGGTTAGTTATACAGTGCTAGCTAAAATATTCCCTCTATGATCATGGATGAAGAAGATACAATCTGAAATGGTATGTCCAGAAGAAAGAGTGTTCTGTCATATTTCCCCTTTGTTTGTTTATTACTCATTTCTAGAAAGTAATATTTTCACATCATGGCGCCTCATATACACAACTAAGAATTTGTTTTTTCTCAACTGCATGTGAATTCAGCTCGGCTGCTGTGGTCATTTGTTCAGTTGTTTCTGAATCTTCGTGACTCATGGGTATTATTTCACCTGGTCTATTAGTAACAGCTTGAGTTTTGCAGAGACTCAAAACATCTTTTCAATTGTTTTCTACTTTTCCCAAGCATCAGAGTCTTTCACAAGAACTCAATAATTACAATAATTTTGTGTCAAAAACATTTAAGCTTCAATTTCATTATTAGTGCTTCCAGTGAACAATCTGGTGTTATTTCTTCTAGCGCAGAATAATTGGTTCTTGTGGTCTAAGGAATTTTGAACAATGACCTCCAGCATCACAATTCAATGATGTCCATTTTTTTATTCTGGGGTTTTTTTTGGGGGGGGGATATATATATTTTTATTCATAAACATTTTGAATATAGTGTATTGTCAGAGCATATCATTTACAGAAAAACAAAGAAAGAACAAACTGGAGTATTAATTCATATACTAACAACAACAACAACAATAATAATATAAAAGAATAATTTTAATTTTCTCTTTGTATTAGCTTATTTGTAATTCTGTTAGTTATATTAGCATATTCATAATTATAAACCATCTTTATATTTAATTCATACCTAGCATTAATCTTTCTTTCTTTAATTTCTTTTTATTCTGTCTTGTTGATGATCCAAAATTTCATAGCCATATTATTACCTGACTATAATATATGTACCTTTATTGGTACAATGTCTTTGAATATTAATATTTTGTTTAAATCTGTCACAAATCTTTCTCCCAAGCAGTAGATACTGTTTTATTTCATGGCTATGGTTACCATCCCTGATAATATCTGATTTTAAGCTATTTTGATTTTTTTAATGCCTATGTGCATTGGGTTGGATTGCCTACTAACATAATCTTTTGGGTGAGTTTTTTATTTATAATACTGAGCAGCAAATTTTCTTTCGCCTTCAACAAGTTCCTTGACACTTCCTTGCTTCCAGGAAAATAATATCATATAGTATCAGTCTGATTATTGATATTTCTGCCAGAAGTTTTAATTCCTATTCCTGCTTCTTCTAGTCCAACATTTCTCACAAATTTATCTGCCTATAAGTTAAATAATTAAGGTGACAATATGCATTCTTTTCCCAAATTTGAACCATTCAATTGGCCAATTTTCCAATCTTTTACTTGCTTCCTGGTCATCATATGGTCAGCAGATGAGGTGGTCTGACATACAGATGTTTTTAAAGAGTGTCCACTAATTGTTGTGATCTATAACAATTCTACCTTTCTTCAGCTATTTTCAGCATGTCAACAGACAGCCATGTTTTGGTTGCTATGCTTTTACTGAGATCACAAATTTTAGCCCAGATTTCTTATTCAATTCAAATCCATTAAATCTATTCATCTTTAATGCACAATCATACTGTAGCAACCACTGTTAAAATGACATCTTACTGACCTTCAGTTTGTACTTGTTTTCTTCTTCTTTTTTAAAATGGAATTTTGTAACATGACATTTAATATTTACTGTAGTCTTTTACCTCTGACCTAACCACGATGAGCGATCCTTCGGACTTCTGTATGCTTCCAGAAGTATAGCCACATTTGCCTACTTGTCAATACATACATTTATTTGTATTTTGCCTTTGTGACACTCATGATTAGAAATGGTTTCAAATTCAGACAAAGGGAATGGGAGATTTATATATTTGGTAGTCGAGGAGAGACCACTCAGCTGTCAACTCCTGTATTTTAAAATATCTAGAAAATATCTAGTTCAAATAGTGTTTAGATATCATGTAACTTTTTATATGAAACTTGTGGACCATGCATCTCACAATGAAATTGTCAGACCTGGCCCAGTCTGGTCTCTTAGAAAAGAAACACCCTCAACTCCATTTGTAGTGAAAAGGTTACTTTTTACTAAAAGCCAAGTGCTACTTTGCTATAGTAGCAAAGCCAGATCTAAAGATTTGCACGCAAAGATTCCCTATAAAACTTTCCTTTCTCTGTTCCACCCACCCTGTTATCTCCCCATTGTCCAGTCACATTCATAGATGTTTGGGTAACTGTCCTGCAACTATTGCGTAGATGGACAGGCATTGCATTCCATTCCCAGGGTCGTGTGGCCTTGGGATGTCTTGGGATGGCATGAGGATCACTTTCGGCTTCCCCCTCATCTTCCCACAGCTCCCTCCCCCGATGACTTATGACAGACTGGCATCTAGCGACGCATGCATCTGAGGGAAGGATGGCAGCTCTGACATCTCTTTACTATAGACACTTAATTTTTCTTTCATTTCCCTTTCTTTCTTTTTGCTAGTATATAAGTATTGTATTTTCTTCCTTTTACTTTTGAATTTTGATTAGATATGGCGAAGAGAAACTGTGATTGGTAGATTACAGATTGCCTTAAATCTGATTTCATGCAGAATGACATAGAGCTTCAAACTCCCCCTAACATTTGCTCTAGATCCACCTATTATTACCTTTAACGTTTTTCTTCTGGCCCAATATATGCAGAACATTTCTTGTCTTTGCTTTAAAAAAAAATCTTAAGTTTTAGAATCATGTACCTTGGGCTTCCTCTTTTCACAATTGATCACATTTCCAGATTGATCTCAATTTAATAGGAGGTCAAGGTGTCAAGCTAACCTCCAAAGCACTTGAAGGCAGGACAAGAAGTAATGGATGGAAACTACACCCTAGAACTAAGAAAAATTCCCTGATTGTTCGAACAATTAATCAGTAGAATGACTTGCCTCCAGAAGTTGTGGGTGCTCCAACACTAGAGGTTGTTAAGAAGACATTGGACAACCATTTGTCTGAAATGGTATAGGGTTTCCTGCCTGAGCAGGGGGTTGGACTAGAAGACCTCCAAGGTTCCTTCCAACTCTGTTACTCTGTTGTTCTGTTATATTTGGATGGGGTTGAATCTTATTTTTGCACTGCAGGTCTACAGAAATACAAGGCTCCAGTTTCAAACTGAAGTTTGATCTAGATATGAGCCAGCTGCTCTGAACCATGTTTATTTTATTAAGCGTGTCAGTGAAGACTGGTTAAGGGCCTTGTGTGAACTCGCCTGCCCTTTCCGTGACATGGTTGCAAACAACTCACAGCCCAGAGGTTGGGAACCCCTGCTTTAGGAGAGAAGTACAATCCTCTTATTCTGGATTAATGAATAATCAGAAAGATTGGAAATTAATTAATACAACTGATACTTAAATGATATAGATAGCTGATTTCTCTGAATTTAATCTGATGAGATTAATAAATGAAATATTGTTGAAAGTTTGTTCTATGTGAATGTCACATTGTCATCTACAAAGACAAGTTCTTTGGCTTCATTTTATAAACAAATGGAATTTTTGTGTGTGAAGAAGGCTGTTAGTTTAGGCCACATATTGTAAATTATAAATGACATAAGGCTGTTAATACTCTGTTTATCACTTTAAAGTAAAGCTGTGTAACAGTACAGCAGTTATAATTATGCTGTATATTAAAAATGGCTAGCAAAAGTTTTCTTGAGGACGAAAGTTGGTAGTTTTTAATCTTACCAACCCAAAGAGAAGTTGAAAAGTAATTATGTAAAAGAACTTGGGATTCTGTCTATTTGTCTATCAGCAGGATAATTCTCCAAATTCAGAACAGAGCAAGATCAGCAAGCTGGATCAGGCTGTGGGAATAGACAAAATAAATTCAGAAAATTTCCTCTAATGGGAAAGGAAATTAGGCAATCAGTTGGTATGTTGCTTATTCCACCCTTCCCCCTTAATCATGTGACCTAGACAAGCTCATATGCCTTCCCACGCCTTCCTGTGTACCCACACATGCACAATATGAGAGGAGAGCGAAATATAAACACATATGCTGTATACCACTCTGATTAGTCCTTGGGAGAAACAGTGCATATACATACAAACACAAAGAATTGCAACATATTTCATTACATAGAAGAGTACAGACACAGCCTATGTCCTTTGCTAGTAAAGAAGGTAGAAAGAAGTCAAGAAGCCATGCTGCATATACCTTGTCTTGGTTTATGACTTCCCACAAAAGCATGTTTGTTTGTTCCCTTACTGGATTTAAAAGTCTAAAAAATATAGGGTAGGCGCCTTTTCTGGTGTTTAGTCTAAGGTTTACCTTCTGTGTAAAGTATGAGAAAGACAAGTTCCCCACAAATGCTGCCCTTCATGTATTTCTGATGAAAGCTATGAGCATGGCAACAGCACTTACTATTTCTGGATCATGAAAAGCATCGTCTGGATCTACTGAATCAGTCTTTATGTTCAGGAAAGAGGGATGGGGGCCAATAAAGGGTGGATATACATTAAACAAGAGACTGCTTCCTCTTGGACTGCATTAAGGAAGTAACATCTGGCAGAGCCGGACTGCACGAGTATATTCTGCATATTGCATATGCCACACACTAAATGTGATATGAGAGAGGAATAGTCTATTTTCCCAGGTAATTGCATTATGTTTACGGTTTGTTCTGTGGGAAAGGGCAGGGGAAACTATCAATTTATTCAGATAACCTGTCACCTCAAATTACTCCATTAAACCCATATTGTAATGGACAATTACAAACAGTAAAAAGAGAATTTTTCCAAATGCATTTGGGAAAAAGAAGTTGATTTTTAAGCACAATGTTATTTTTATTGATTATCCCATACCATTGAAATTCATAGCTATGAACACAGTCTTAAAAAGTATTGCTAAGGAATTGCTAAGATGTTAGCATTTTTCATAAAACTTTGTGAACCATGCTTTTTATTACTCCTACGCCAATATAAAAATAATTGGTTGTATTCATATCAGTTAAGCTTCATGAAATTAAATACAATTATACTTTCTGCAAATACATTTTACATTTGTTCTCTAATGCACACACACACACACACACACACACACACACACACACACATATATTGATAGTCAATCTCCCATATTTTAAGTAGCAATTTAATATGTAGATGTAATACATTACCTGGTAATCTAATCTAATAGTAGGTTCTGTTTGCCATTTAAATTCCAGCCGCAGAAAAGAAAAACAAAAGAATCTGTGCTGCTCTATTTCAGAGAAAAGAGGCAGCTAAGAAGGAAAGGAAAATAATTCCTTTCCTTGCAGAGAAGGCACCGCTCTGTCCTGGTGTGTGCAGAAATTCAGCTACTTCAGCTATAAAATCTTCCCTTCAAGAAAATGAAAAACAGCACAATACTTTTGGTCCTTGGGCTGACAAGGCACAAACGGGAGCTCTTTTTACCCAAGATACTTTCAGAACCAAAATAAACAGGATTACTTTTTAAAAACAACAACAGGCATTTGCAAGACAGTTTCATTTGTTCTGTTCATTTTCCACAGATTTAGTCAGTGTAAGTTTATTGTGTGTTAGAAATTGTATGCTTCTTTATGTCCCAAGAAAACTTTCAAAAGCCATGTTTTTCTTCAAGATAGAATTCAATGGCGATTCTTCCGAATAAGAGTTTTCTACCTCCTCACCCTTTCTGCCTGATGTTTTCAGTAGCTAACAGACTTTTGGGCTGATTTAAAAAAAAAAAATTGTGAAAGAAAAGAAAATGGCTGATTCACTTTTGTTTGATTATTTATACATTCAATTCTAACTGAGTACTGAAATAATACACTGTACTCAGATAGTTTTGAGGATGAGGCCATGGTTTTAGTAGCCAAAAAGAAAATGTGTATTACTACTTATTTCCTTTTTGTCTCAGGGGTTTATTCCTTCATTCTTTGGCTTGTGCTTCCTTCTTTATATGTACTAGTTTTCTGAAGGAGGGAGGGTGCTATCTATCATCAATCTATCATCTGTTCATCCATCCATCCTAAAACTGAAAACACTTTGTTTGAGACCACATCATTCAATGAATTTTAAGAATTGTATAAAACTTGAAAAGTAGTGACATCTTAGGTGTACTGTTATTACCCCAAATCTTATGCAAGTTAGACTATGCTTTATTTGATCAGGGGGTGTTTGATATGCGCATTCATATTTGGCTAACAATTCTGAGCAATCTTAACATTCAAATGTTAAACAAAATTGCATGCACCAAATATAGTCTGGAAAGTAGCGTTAGAGAAACATTAAAAACTGAATTAAAGGATCACAAGGAATCAAAATGAACCTTAGGTGACTTATTTGAGTCAAATTAGTTGTGACAATTTTATGGAAGATATTTGGTCCATGAATATGAAACAGTAGTTGGGTGGAGAAAGTGCCCCTCAAAGAAACAAGTACTATATATCTTCCCAGTTATATGGCAGCAGGAAGAAGGATCTGGAGAGAGATTTGGAAGAACTAGGGAAGAATAGATCTGAGATTAGCTTGATGTCTAAGACTGAGAATATCTTCTGTCAGAGAATCAGGGTTAGGAATGATTTGAGGCCAGTGTGAGCTAATAATTACAGGATTCAGGAGATAATCAAACCACTTTTAAAACCTATCTTCTTAGTCATTTAATAGAAACTCATTTTTCCTAAATTACCCAAGTGGTTATGTTGTCTGTCGGTACATCAAAGTAGGCCAGGTTAGAGTACAGTTTCCCCAGTCTGACTATTTGCTACTAAGTGTGTTTACGAATAGGATGGTGATTCATAATTAGTTTTCAGTGCAACATCTATTATCTGTAAGGGAAGTTCCCATCAATTTAATTGGTAAAGGAATGGTCGGTAGCTGCGGTATATGAATTACACCAGCCTTTGGTCCTGGCAATTCAACAATTTCTCTCAGGCTGCCTTGTCCACAGAAATATTAAAACAAAATGGTAATTAAGAGCTAACTGGTCAGGATGGAAGAGAGGCAGGATATAAACATCTAAATAATCATACAGCAATAAAATACATTCAGGCAGCCATTCAGAAATTATCTTCCACGTAATCTATATTTGGTATCCTTATGTCATAATTGTCTTCATCGTTGTTATACTGATAAATTGTGATTATAGTGATTAAGGCTTTGTGATGTTTTTGCCTTTGCCTATTGAAAATAGAGGTGGGATTTGAAGGTACAATACTAAAGACTGTTCAAAATAACACATCTGTATGTTATAGTTCAAGATTCTTCAATCCAGACTTCAACATAAATAAATTTACTGCCCAATGTGAAATCTGGATTCAAAAGAGGCAGAGGTAGTCAAAATCACGCTATGAACCTCTGATGGATAATGGAAAAGGCAAGGGAGTTCCAAAAAAGACATATGACTATACCACCACAAATTGGTAACAAAACAGGGTTGTATTGAGCCAGCTTACTTGCCTCTTGAAGAATTTGTATGTTGACCAGAGATAATAATTAGAACAGAATATACCACTCTAAATGGCTCGAAATTGGAAAAGCAATTTGCCAAGGTTGTGTACTGTCATTTTATTTATCTAATTTATATGCAAATGGTAGTATGAGAAATGCTGGTCTAGAATTAGGAACTGGAATTAGAATTGCCAGAACAAACATCAGCTATTTCAAGAATGTTAAGTTTAACCACTGGAGGCAAGAAAAGTTTTAAACTGTTTTCTTGAAGATGAAAGAAAAGAATGTAAAAGTTGATTTGCTACTCAACATTAAAAAAAAAAACCTAAAATTACATTAGCAGACAATGCTTAGATATTTTGAACACTTAATGTGAATGCAAGAGTCACTGGAGACCTTGATGTCTTGAAAAATTGAAGGGAAAGAAGAAAAGGTAGAGAGAAGACACAATAGTATCATTAATGACCAGGCATGACCTTCCAAAATCTCAGACAAGTTATAGACAGACCTAGCAATGATGTCAACAGATAATAAAGAATCAGAAACCAGTGAATAATATACAGGCTTAACAGCTAGCTCAATATTTGTTCTTCAAGGCACACACATAAAAACCAGTATAGAATATGGTTCCTTGCTCAAACTAGGCACAGGCAGCTGCCTGTAAAACTGCCCTATTTACTAAACTTGACAACTATCCAAACATAATGTTATGAAGCCGAACAGACTGATATTTGAGTGAAGGCAATACATGTATTTTGATCTCTTCCAGTATTGATATTATACAGCTATAGATCTTTTTGCCAAATTATTGCAATGTAAAAAAAATTAATATTAATGTTAAAAATTAGATCACGTGTAATCACATTCCAATCAAAATGTGTGAGTTATAAAAGGATACTTTTCTAATTTAGAAGAAAAGCAATACTTTTCTTTTTTCAAAAAAAAAAGATTTTATTTTATTTTATTTTATTTTTCACATCTTTGAACCTCCCATCCCTCTCTCAAAGAGGGATTGAGAGAAGATATTGCAGTCTCTACGGGGATCACAAACCAAAGTGAATTCATTTTAAAAAGAGACAGCAACTTGCTCCAATAAGAAATGGCTTGGCACAGTAAACTACAAATATGAACCCTATAGTTGCATTCTTTGTTTAATGAATGGTCTCTAATATCTTTATAACCAAAAATATAGAAAGATTCTGAGAAAAAAACAAACACTGAAAGGCATTCTATTAAAAACAGATGCTTCAATGGAGTGTATGTGTGTGTTACACTTGCTGATTCTTAAAGTTACCATTTTGCTTCTTAAGTCATCTCCTTCTACATACCCTTCTTTTGGATATGTGGTGTTAATATGCTTGGATTTGCTTAAAGTTTGACTCTGGGCATGTCCAAGTGAGTTGCCCAGAATATAGTCTTGTGAGATTAACTGGACTGTTCAGTTCTATAGTGTCCAATAAAATGAACAAAGCCCTCTAATTCAGGCATGTCCAACCTGAAGCTATAGATTGCATATGGTCCTGGACAGCTAGTAAAGTGACCCCACAAGATCTTCACCTATCTCTAGTTGTTTCTGCCCATCCAGTATGTTCAAGTAGAATGGGTACACTCCAGGTCCTCTCAATTAATCTTTGTCATCTTGTGAAGTCAAGGAAAAACTCCTGGAGCACCTGGGAATTACCAGAGGACTGGAAAAGGGTTGATGTGGTTCCCATCTTCAAAAAAGGGGAAAAACACATCCAGGATATTACAGACCAATCAGCCTAACATCAATACCTGGGAAGATACTGGAAAAGATTATAAAAAAACAGATCTGCCAACATCT
>JAOYMU010000098.1:95313986-95325070 GCA_025802295.1 Psammodynastes pulverulentus | reverse complement strand
AACATTTTGAAATTTGAAATGCTTCGCATATCTCTAGTTACTATTAAGTTGCTTTAAGAATGGTAGCCTTTCTGGAAAATGCTTTGTATTATAATGTGACTATTTCAATAAAATATTTGAACAACTTTAGCAACATTCACAGTTACCAATAAGTTTAAAAGTTGTGTTCATTTAATTATGGATTACAAATTTATTAGATTCAAATCACATTCCAGAACTATGCCCTTACCTGACATCCACTGACTTGCAGCCCACAAGCTCAGGAGGACAAGATTAAGAATTAAGGCGAATAAATATCACAAAATACAGCATTTTTTAATTAATAGATCTAGGAGCAGAACTCATGAGAGATACTCATAAATATTAACATTAAACTTAATAGCAAATTAATTGGAATCCACACAAAATATCATTATAGATTTTTAGGGACACTTTCCGACAGATACATATTTTAGTGATGAAACATGACAGTTAAAAGTTAAGATTGTGCCACTAAAGGCCAGGCTGTAAAAAGTGGTAGGTATCAAAGAAGCAATTGCAGAGCTTGTTCTTACATAAAGGAGGGCAGGGGTGGAGAAGACTCTTCTTTCCCTCTTTTTAACTCTTCTTGCCCACTATCAAGCCCATTGAAATCACATCTACAGGATTTTGCATCACTAACATAATTCAGAGAGCCTGTGATGTACAGCTTTCTCTGGTGCAAGACACCTTTGGCTCTAATCCAGCAATTTTTCAATAGCTGAAGCAGCTTTGGTTTCAAGTTTTTCACAGCATGTAAGAATCCTTTGTCTACTTACGTTAACATTTAACTTTTACCATTAGACAATCTAGAATTTCTCTTCCTGTTTTAAAATAACCTATAAGTAATTACCTAGAATCTAAAATTCTGAATTCAGAAGTCCAATTACACAGTCTGCATTAGAAATGACATGGCATTGCCTCTTCAAATCACCCTTAATCCACTGTGCAGCACAGCAGGGAAAGACTAGGCCTTCCACTGCAAAACCTAAGGCATATTTCACTATTTTCTATTTTTGTGTGCAAGAGGTGGTTTTTAAAAAAAACACTAACAACCCTTGCAGAGAGAGAGATCCCCCTTTGCTAAGAACATTTAATACCTCAATAATGTTGAGCTCAAGATAAAAAAAATCCAGTTGCTACTGAACTTTTATGCCCTAGCAAAGCAAATGGCTGCTGTTGAAAGTCTAAAAAGAAGCCAAGCAAAAATGCAGACAGAAAAATAAAAAAACTATTACCGAGAAAATTCATGGCAATATTTTGAACTTCTCAATTGTTACCCACTGAAGCCTCAGAATGGCTTAGGCAACTGAAAAGGATATTAATGAGGCATCTAAATATTAATGAGGCATATGCAGTAAAGAATTGCTGAAAATGGCTAATTGTAATAGTAACGGTTTACATTACATAATTTCTAAAACCTCCTGTTTAATAAGGAAGCTAATTTGCTTTCATTGTTTTTATCATTATTCAAGAAAGGGGGGGGGTTCTTTATACATTAAATCTTTTTAATAAGTTTTGAACAATTTGGAGAATAACTACATAAGATCATTTTGAACATAAGAGACAATACATATGCAAGCAGCAGTCTGAGAAGTATTAAGAATCTAGAATTATTTCTAATCAATAATTTGGGAATTTGATCAGATCACCTTATTTATTTTAAACAAGTGATATTCAGCAATTCATATATAGTTATAGCTGCATTTAGGATTTTAATAAGGATACTGTTTTTCGGTATTTGAACAATCAAATTCTCTTCTACAGTCATAGAATAGTCATTTCATTCAAACAATAGTACGTGTCTCTTTTACAATAAATGCATTCTTCAAGGCAATCTCGGGGGTGGGGGGTTGTGTTTCTGAAAGGTAGATAAATTGAAAGCACAACTGAAAATAATAAAAAAACATAACTTAATTTTCCTCTGTGTTAAATATTTAGCCAGTTACATTTTATGGAGGACTAGTGTGCAGTCTTCATTTTCTTTTAAAAGATTTGACATTACTGAGTCATCTTTGGCTTGTGTCCTCTTCAGATAATAGTTCACTATCTTCCCATCAAGCTTATATTGATGACGAATGCTTTCATATGGCTTCAGGTCTAAATCCAGGACAGAAACTGAAAAGGTGAATCTTGATTTTGATGTTAGAACAACTGGCCTCTGCTCAGAGCTGAAATTTAAATAAGAACAATAATTACGAGTTGGTATTCCAGAGGGAGGGAAAATGATCTGACTTTTTCTGTTCATCCTCATATATGAAAATTCTACCTATATCCTAATGGTGACAAGCTATAGCTGATGTTGCATTTTATAAGTCCTTGTGGTTTTAAGTAAAATACAGCTTTTCTGGTAGGAAATGTGGTGCAAAAATTTCTTTGAAACTTTTCCTACCATTTTATTTCAAACTTTCCTACATGATTATACCATCAGTACTATTTTGTGAATAAATTACACTGAGAGGTTAACCATAAGCTTATCTTAAAGTAGCAATTTTCACATAGTTTGTCACTGACAACCTAGGAATAAAGGAAGTTATTCTGATTCTCTAATAAATGCGTCTATATTCTAAATCTGAATAAAAACCTAGACATTCACAAACACAGCAACATACACAGCTTTACATCTATTATTGAAATTATATATTCAAATTTCCCATGTTGTTGGAATTGACTGTTTCTAAAGTTCTTTGAAAAGTAAAGCTACTATCTCTGCAACTGTTATACAGGACAGGAAATAAGCCAATTTTCTTACTCATATGTGCTTCCAAAATTTAGCAGTTTGAAAACATACAATTAATAATTACAGCCCCAGAAAGCAACTTGGTTGCTAACACCAATTCCAGAGGTACTTTCCATGTTTTGAATATCTGGACTTTAAAATTTACAGTAGAAGCAATAATACAGACTAAATTGAAAAACCAAGCACTTCTCGTGTCTGCAATATAACACCACAGCTGTGAGAGCTACATTAGCTGCTGGTGTGCTCCAAGTATAAAGCTGTAAATGGCTCAAAACTAGGAGACTTATGACTATCTTTTCTAGGCAGATTTTGTCCACACAGTCCAAATGAGGTCCCTACTTATTATGAAGCTCAATAGGAAGAGGCATGAGAACAGGTACTCATTGTAGGGTCTTATTCCCTGCCAAGGAAAGGGTGACTCCCATTCTCATGGCCTTCAGAAAGCTTTTGGTTTTGCTTTTATTGGCTCCAACAGACAAATGGCTCAATTCTTATGAATGCTTACTGTTGATATTAATGACACATGCACTATTGTTTTACTGTTGCTTTTAGTACACCACTTGGAAGTTCTTCAAATGAAGTATATAAACACTAGAAATGAATATAATTCTTAATTTTCAATAATGTGATTGTATTTAAATCGAAGGTCAACATGCAGATAAACCTTTTTAGTTTTATATTTCTTCCATTTCTTTCAGATTATTATTATACACAGATATAAAAACTTACACCTATGTATGCAATGGACTATAAATAATACCAGTAAAAGAGAATGTTTATAGATCAGGGTTGAAATGAAGGGGTCCTTGGTGATCTCTGAGCTTGGTTGTTGTCTTGAAGACATTTGATTATTCCAACTAGGTAACATCATTACTACCACTGATAATGTTATCCAATTTGGATAATGAAATATCTGACTTTAAGTGAAACTACATTGCACACAAAAATTATATATTTCATCTTGAAAAGCTGCAGAGTAGAATCACTACCTTTTATCCAGATATCGGACAAAAAAGGTTTTGAGGAGAGTTTCCACTGTGCAACTCTGGAGATGTCAGCTGACCGAAACATGGCAGCCATCAAGAACCAGGGCTTCTATGATGTGCTAAAATTAATGCAGTTTTTCATGACAATCATTCTAAAGATTGCTAAATCTCACAAAATTCCAATATCCCTTTGTGACCCCGTGTCAGTAGGGCCATGAATTAGTTGGCCCAGGTCAATGGCTGCCATGGAGGCTGTGAACTGCTGTACTACTTCTAACCCCGGAATCAGAGATGGCAGACTAAGTACCCTAAAACCATAAGCCTGAGGGACTCTACTACCAGCCCAGATCCAGAAGGGGGACAGTGATACTGCTACATTGCAGGAAGGACGTGAGCAATAATACATTGCTTACTTTCCACCCTTCCTGTGTGGAGGGTTACTATAAATATAGGCAGTAAGCTAATTCAGCACTTTCTGAATTGATACTTGCAGATAGATAAATATTTGGGTTTAAAAAAAAAATATCTTAGACATTACCATTCATCTTGTTGACAAGGTGAAAGCACAATCATTATGGAACAGTCCTTTGCTGTCATTGCAACTCTATACTGCTGAACCTGTAACAAAAATTAAGTCTATAGTCATCTACCAGGCAACAAGAATTAAAAAAACTCCATCCATCCATGTCTATTTATTGTCTGTCTGTCTGTCTATCACCTAATCACAAAAAACCCTTCTCAGCCTTATGGGTGGTTTGTATCTTCCTCAATCTCAGATCATCTATCAGAGGCCTGGGAGTTTGAGGGTTCTGAGCGGTATCTTAGCTGTTCCTAGCATTACATTCTTCTGGACAGAGAGCGCTGCTGCTATTCCTTGGTTCTGTTGGAGCTACTCTCCCCATTTAGGAATCACAATCCTGAGTGCTTCTACTACCACTGGAACTACTGGTGTTTAGTTTCTCTAGTTCCTCCTTCAGGCTCTGGTACTTTTCCAGTGGACCTTGTTAATTTGGGTGACATCTGAGCTGGCATGACTCTCATAGTTCTTCTCTCAAATTTGAGATAAACAGGGGAAGCTTTAAGAGTTAAGAGTTAGATAGGTGCCAGCTGGGATTTGGACTCTGGTCTCCCACTTCCAAGGGTGTCACTTTAACCACTGCACTATCCAGTTGTATGCCTGCACATGTGTACATATGTATATTTGTGTGTGTGTGTGTGTGTGTGTGTGTGTGTGTGTGTGTGTGTGTAGCTATTTCCCTATTTAAGGATGTATATGAAAACTACATTGTAAGTTCAGTTAAGAAAAACTAGATGGAGAAAAAAATCTGGTTTTAATGCAAAAGATTCAGTATGTTGCTTCTTGTGAAGAGGTTATTAAACATATTTCTATCTCAATTTTACTTGATATATTTATATTCTCAAAACGGTACACAGTATTTCAAAATAAATGCAGTAAAAGCGCACCCAAGGATAGGATTAAATGGAAATGGAAATAAAAGTATTACACACAATACAAAATCAAGAGTACATGCCGAGGTGGCCTTTTAGTTTCTTGTTCCTTATCCCACAGTTTTTTGTTGAAGAGGGTAACTGGTGTTGGTGTTAGTAGACAGTGATAGCTCAACAAGGCATCATCCAGTGTTGTTTTCTATTTTTCAAATGACAATATATGCTACTAACTTTAGCAGTTCTATCATGCTACATTTTAATCTTCCTGTGTCTTTAGCAAATGAAATTGTAAATATGCAAAATGTACATATATGATTGACTTAAAGAACTTGATTAAAAGAACTGAGGCTGTCTTGTCAAAATAAGGTACCTTTGTCAATGCATATGCTATTGTTCCATCATCCTCACTTGAGCGATCTAATAACTTCTCATAGAATGATTCATTATAAGGCCCATCAATCTGTAGTACGTTCCTAAAAAATAAATACATTCAGAAAACAAAGTAAAATGCAGAGTCCCAGAATTGAAAATAAACCAGATTTCTGAACCATGAAACAATAGCAACAAATTTATTTCAGTTGCTATTTCTTTAACACAGCTCCCACAGTTCAAGTGTGTGACAATTGAGGCTATTGTCCCCCCTAGTGACCGCTGCCTAAAATTACATGAGACAGTGAAGAAAGCAACACTGCAAACTAAGAATTCTCCAAAATAAATAATTTGCCTTTGGTTTTCCAATGATGTGATGACTGCAAAAGGTTATTTGTTATGTCAAATGACCGCAATAAAAGTTCCTGCCATGCTATTTTCAAGGCTGAAGGTTCTTACCACCCTACTTTCCACATTTAATGATAAGCTAACATACCATGTTCATCGAATATCCTCAGGTCTCACTGAGCTATTTAAGGAAGAAGAACCCTCTATTAGATTTTCTTAATATGTTTCTTCTCCATATTATAGCTTATTTAACCAATACCTCCCCTTGGTTTATGAATTATGTTGGTTCCCCAAAATACTACAACATAAAACTATTAATACTATAAACAAAATATGTACAGTGTATGTTGAAAGTCTACAAACCCTTATTAAAATGCCAAGTTTTTACAATTCAAAAAAAGTCTTATTATAATTTTTCCCTCTAAAAGATTTCAGTTTGTTTTTCAATTGAATTGTACAACTTATATGTGGAAAAAATTGGGGTGATTTATCTTGGTCTGATTTCTTTACATCTCAAAAAACCTGGCATTTTAACAGGGGTATGCAGACTTTCTATATACACTGTACTGCATAAAATGTGGATCACAGTTCTACTCCAAAAAGTCCTAAATTCTTGAAAAGTATACTTAGGCTATTTCATTTTTAATTTGTATGCCATCAGAGTCACTAAGAGTTGGATGGCCTTATTTTAAATAAATAAATTTGCACCAAAGTATTCATTATATAAAATTTGTACAAAATAAATAAAGCATATAAATAAGACAAAAATGAAATTTTTAAAAAAGTAGAAAGATTTTGTACTGTGATGTCTGCTCAATATGGTTTGATAAGTCACCGGTGATTAGAAACAAATATTCTTCCTAAACCAGATCTTTTGTCATTCTCATTTTCTTAACGTTTAGGCATATTGCCTATATGATTTGAGCATGTGAAAAATAACACCTTTATAAATAGCAAGAATAGTTTTCATTTTCGAGGAACTGCATCTGAAGGGAACAGATGCAGACAGCCATAATTTTATTTGAAAAATGCAGAAACCTTCATTCTTAAAATCAATTAGAATAATAAATACTTTGCAGTGTTTCTCTGACAGTTAAATAAAACTGAAGGAAGAAGACACCCCCCCCCAAAAAAAGTTAAATTTTCTAGGTTTTTTATTTAGATATGTTAGGGAAAAAAGCTATTTTGGAATAGAAACTCCAATTTCCATTTTTTCTTTGCTATTAGAGAAATCAGATCTCCATTATTATGACAAAACTACTGAATAATTTCCCAATGTTAGGGTACAAATTTTAGATATAACAGAGATACTATAGTTGGATACTGTACATTTATAGACATAGCTGGATAGTACCGTTTAGGGTCAGGTGACAGGGTCATACTAACTCTTAAGTATAAAGTCATACTCCAAGACTGAGAGGGGGGTAAGATATCATTGTTTTTAAGAGGTGCTGTATACTTAGGTTTCCTCTGACCATACTAATTTGCTGATCTGAAACCCAGTATCACTCACCTCTCTTTGGGAAACTCTTCCAAGTATTGTTCAACTCTGTTGTACAAAGGATAAACCCCTTCTATATCCAGTGTATCCAGCATTTGAGCCTGAAGTGTTTTGTAAAGGAGACATCCCTTTGGCAAGCCAGAGGTCTCTATTTTGTTTTTAGCTAAAAAGAATAAATTTCAAACAGTTTTTACAATGGATATATCAATTTCTCTGACCAAAAACAGCAAGGGGCATAAACAGGAGAGAATCAAAGTGTGATCCTTCTACTACACAAACATATTTCAAAAATGGGAAAAAGAAGCTCTGCAATTCAGTTTCTTGCTCTAGTTTGAAAGAAATCTTCCAAAGGAGAAACTTGTGACCTCAGATTTGTATTGATCTTTCCTTATACGAGAGAAGGTTCTACAAAAATGATCCTAAATAGCATCCTAAATTGTAAAACATTGTCTAAGTTTGTTCAGAATTTATGGGAAATGTTCTTAGAAAAGTAGCATTTCACTATTCTGTGTGTGCTCAATTTTTCTGATTATTGAGACTAATTAGCAACAGACAAGTTGCTTTAACTAATTTGTATATGAAAGTACATTTTACATAATGGAACGATCTCTTTCATATTATAATTTTATTTATTATGAATGTGGCACCAAGTATAAAACAAATATTTTTATTAGGTTGACAGAAACCAATAATTTAAGTATTTCTGGATTGGAAAAGTAGATGCCTAAAGTACATTTTACGTTTTTTATACCTACATATGCATTGATGTCTTGAACAATGGCATGTAACAATGTAGCATTCAGTATGTAACTCAGTAGTAGTAACAAAGGAAAATAGAAATGAAATCTACAGTAACTATAGATAGCACTGAGAGGATGGATAGCTTATTTTATACCATACAAAATGCAAAAAACATTACTTTTGTAAAAAGGGAATAGGCTTATTCCCATTATGTAATATGTATTCATTAGTAGTTCAGTTTAATCAGAGATAACAAACAGTTCCTAGTAACTTTCTGCTTAATTCCTTCTCTCTGGAAAGTAGCCCAGCCATCCTTAGGGTGACTAGTTGACTAGTCCTATTTAAAAAAAAAAAAAACAGTTTTCGTGTTCCAAACCAATGCAGGCAAAGTAAATTCTGTATTAAAACTGAAAACAAAGCATTTTAAATAGTATATTTTGGGATGTGAAGAGGCCAGATAGGTATCTTGCAGCAAAAGGCACACCAATTCTTACCATTCCGCCCTAGCTCTTTACTGAAAGCACTGGCTTCGCAATAACTCCTTGCTTGTGAGCTGGGAACTGTCTTCAAATCACCTGCTTTACAAGTATCTGTATTACTTAGTAGAATTGTTGTTATTACATGGATCAACTCTTTCAGAATTGTCCTTGTACAATGAGGCCCACTGACCAGGCCATTTGAAGGAAAGAAGAAAGGTTTGAGATGGCAAGCAAGTTCATTCAAATCAGATAGAGAATCCTCATTATCTTTGCAGCCATAAATTAATTCACCATTCTGTAACAGAAAAGAAGTTAATTAATACCTTTAAAATAATACCAAAAATAATTCAACTGTTATAAATGGGATATCCCAACTATACCTTCTGGTAATACACCCTGTAGTTGATAGGTGAGATGCAAAGAACAGTAACTTGGCTTGCAAGATAGTCTCTATAAATTAAGATCCTAGCTTGCATAAAATGACATGAGTTTTTTGGGGGCTAAAACTAGATTTAAAAAAAAAAGTACAACATATTAGCCAATATGTGAAAAACTTAACTGGCCCTGATCTTACCATTATTAGAGTATGCTGCAGTTGGCAACTATGGCTGGTAATTTAGTCTACACTTTCTCAATCTGAAAGCCTTGGTTGAAAATGATGAGCACTGGAGCTTGATATCTATCGGTGATGATCTCGTACTGTACTATGTATTTTTTGCAACTCAAAATGCAAGAAAAATAAATGTGAAGGACATAAATTAATGAAGGAAAAAGAAGAAAAAAGCAGATATGTTGTGTGTTCATGAAACTACAAGAAAGGAGAAAAACACATATTTGAATGAAAGTCTAATCTTGGGGGAAAGGATTGATGAATAACAAGCACTGAAGTGAAGGTATAGGCTTCATTGTGAATGAAAAGGCTAAACGGTATTTCAAAGTGTGAATTTTTATCATCAAGCTTGTTCTTCGTGTATATGAAAATGTAAATTCATATTTATTTATTTAGCATATGGTATATCATACATGGACTAGAAATATATATTAATATTTCATCCAGATTAGTAAAACACAATAAAATATGAATGTTAAAAAGATTTGTGTTCAAACAATTGACGTACAGCATTGTTTATATTAAAAAATTATAAATGAGTCATAGTTATAGTCCAGTGAATGATGGCATCAGTTTTTGGGAAAAGTATGAAAAATTCTGATTGAATGTGATTCAGTAAAAAAAAGATTGATTCCATTATTAAGGTGAAAGTCAGAAAAAGTTAAGAATACCAGAGTAAAAAAATGTTCTGAATATGGCAGACAATATTCTAATACTCTCAAGTATTGAACTTGGGGGAAAATAGTGTGGCAAAAGGGAAAAAATGAAGTAGTTAGGTGAATATAAAACTTCAGGAAGAGAAAGCATAAGTCCATTAGGAAAAGTATTATAAGACAAATTACAATTCCAACTGAATGAATGATAACTAAATGGAAGAGTGTTTGGAATAGAATGAAAAGAATTATGTTACAAAGTGCTATAGAAGTATGTGGACTGATATTAGCAGGAAGTATGAAAATGAATGTTTCATGGAATGATGAAAGGTATTACGGTATATAATGGATATGCACAGAAAATGGTAATATCTAGGAAAGCAATGAACAATACAATCAAAATTTAAAAACTCAGTGAACATGAAGAGTGAAGTTAAGTCAGGAATGTTGTTAACAAAATTAATATAGAAGGTGAAAGAAAAATTCCAATTTACTGTTCTATATAGAAGAACAGTAAAGGCACATCTGCAAATCTGGAAAGAAGGATAAAAAATTATTAACGGACTTGACTAAGAATTATCACTGGCCATAGAGAATGCTAAACGGTACTTCAAGGAGTATGGACCTGAAAACTGACATAAAAAAGACCAAAGAATATACAGTAAATGATTGGAAGTTATATAAATGGTGATACAGGCAAGATGAATTTCTATAGGAAAATGAATGGTGCAAACTGCAAGATATGTAAATTGCTGGTGCTAAGGAAGTGGCTGTAATGTTTAGTGAACATAAGAGCATTTACATGCATCAAAATAAGAAAGTGAGAGCTGCATGTGTCAAAAGAAAGTTTAAAACTAAGTTAAATAAATTAGGCATGAAATGTTACATAGTAAAACAGTAAGAGGTGAAGTCAATAATGAATTATGAATGTATGTGAATTGAACGCAAAAGTGAGTAACGAGTATTAAAAAACTCTGGAGAATGAATGAAGATCCAATTTCAAAAGATATATTAATTTGTAAATCACCCAGAGTCACCTTGTAGGGAAGATGGACAGCTTAGAAATTTAATAAATAAAATAAAATAAAAATATATATGTTAGTTAGTTAGTTAGTTAGTTAGTTCACTTTATTGTCATTGTACCTTGTACAATGAAATTAAATACCTTCTTCAGTGTACATGAATATAAA
>JAOYMU010000098.1:95302736-95313886 GCA_025802295.1 Psammodynastes pulverulentus | reverse complement strand
TGCAGCAAAAGGCACACCAATTCTTACCATTCCGCCCTAGCTCTTTACTGAAAGCACTGGCTTCGCAATAACTCCTTCCTTGTGAGCTGGGAACTGTCTTCAAATCACCTGCTTTACAGATATCTGTATTACTTAGTAGAATTGTTGTTATTACATGGATCAACTCTTTCAGAATCGTCCTTGTACAATGAGGCCCACCAACCAGGCCATTTGAAGGAAAGAAGAAAAGTTTCAGTTGGCAAGTAAGTGGATATAAGATTTCAGATGGCATATGGATATTATACATGGACTAGAAATATATATTAATATTTCATCCAGATTAGTAAAACGCAATAAAATATGAATATTAAAAGGTTTGTGTTCAAATGCCAATGTCTAGGCCATCTAACAATTGAAGTACAGCATTGTTTATATTAAAAAATCATAAATGAGTCATAGTTATAGTCCAGTGAATGATGGCATCAGTTTTTGGGAAAAGCATGAAAAATTCTGATTGAATATGATTCAGTAAAAAAAGACTGATTCCATTATTAAGATGAAAGTCAGAAAAAGTTAAGAATACCAGAGTAATAAAATGTTCTGAATATGGCAAACAATATTCTAATACTCTCAAGTATTGAACTTGGGGGGAAATAGTGTGGCACAAGGGAGAAAATGAAGAAGTTAGGTGAACATAAAACTTCAGGAAGAGAAAGAATAAGTCCATTAGGAAAAGTATTACAAGACAAATTACAATTCCAACTGAATGAATGGTAACTAAATGGAAGAGAGTGTTTGGAACAGAGTGAAAAGAATTATGTTACAAAGTGCTATAGAAGTATGTGGACTGATATTAGCAGGAAGAATGAAAATGAATGCTTCATGGAATGATGAAAGGTATTACTGTATATAATGGATATGTACAGAAAATGGTAATATCTAGGAAGTCAGGAATGTTGTTAACAAAATTGATGTAGAAGGTGAAAGAAAAATTCCAATTTACTGTTCTTCTATATAGAAGAACAGTAAAGGCACATTTGCAAATCTGGAAAGAAGGATAAAAAATTAATAACGGACTTGACTAAGAATTATCACTGGCCATAGAGAAAGGGCGTTGGTCCTTACCTGACACGCCTCTTCTCATAGGGTGGAGATAGCATTCAGGATGGGTAATCTCGTCTGCTCAGCTATTTGGACCGAGTCTATCAAGCTGTTAAGACACTCCCTTGTTGCCATGGGGACCCAGCTTTTGATGAAGACGAAATGACAGACTTTCTATGTCTTTGATATAAACATAAATTATTTGTGCTCCGCACCGAGAATAAAAAAGGCAATGAATAGGGTGGGTCTGAATGCTATCTCCACCCTATGAGAAGAGGCGTGTCAGGTAAGGACCAACACCCTTTCTCCATAGTGGGTGGAGATAGCATTCACAATGGGACATACCAAAGCTTGGCCTGTTCTACAGGTAGGTCTATTTTTTGGCCGAGGTCCCCTCGTCTCCATGTACTTGCTGGAGAACTCTTCTCCCAAACAAAGCCTCAGCTGAGGTGTACAAATCCAGATTGTAATTCTTGATAAAGGGAGACAGAGATGACCAAATGGCAGCTGTGCAGACTTCCTCAATGGAAGCTTGGGTTGCCCAGGCTGTCGTAGTAGCTGCGATGCGAGTGGAGTGCGCAATCAGTCTAGAGGGTTTGGGAATACCCTGTAATTGGTAGGCCTTGGCTATGGTAGATCTGATCCATCGGCCCACCATAGATGGATTAGCCTTGTTGCCTATTGTTCCAGGCTGAAAGGAAAAAAATAAAGCCTCCATCTTTCTGACCATAGCCATTCTCTGTATATATATTCGGAGGGTTCTCCATACATCTAACATATGCCACCTCTTTTCCAGAGAGTGGATGGGATTAGGGCAAAAATTGGGCAATAGGACCTCTTGTGCCCTATGAAACCTGGTGTTAACCTTCGGTTTGAAGGAGGGGTCTAGGCATAAAATAGCTATCTGTGTGGAAGACACACAAATCATGTCTTACTGACAGGGCTGCCAATTTAGACACTCTTCTGGCTGAAGTGATGGCTACCAGAAATGCCACCTTACAGGTAATAAGTATGCTCATGCTGGCTGACTTCAGGGATTCATAAGGGTTTGATGTGAGGGAGTTTAAAACGTTACACAGGTCCCAGGTCGGGTACCTGTGTACCACCGGAGGACACAGATTGGTCGCACCAATGAGGAATCTGAGAATCATGGTGTGTAGAGACAAAGATTCCGCTGAATCTCTCTTTAGGATGGAAGACAAGGCTGCAACTTGCCTCCGTAGAGTGTTGGGCAAAAGGCCCCTATCTAAACCGCTCTGGAGAAATTCCAGAATTTGTGCTACGTTTGCTGCTGTGGGAGGAATAGCAGTCTTAGTGCACCAAGCATAGAAGGCCTTCCAGGTGGCATCAAAAATGCGTTGCGTGGAACATCGTCTAGACACCTGAATCGTCTGGATAACCTTGGAGGACAGGTTGTTGTTTCTCAGGGCGCCCCACTCAAGCTCCATGCAGCCAATTGGGGATCCAGGTAGAGAACAACCCCCTGGCTGAGTGAGTCCTTGCCCAGATGAATCCTCCAAGAATGCATTATTGACAAGTCCATGAGGTCGGCGAACCAGGGCCTCCTAGGCCAGTGGGGAGCCAGAAGCATGACCTCCGCCTCCTCCAGAATCTTCTTGATGACCTTTGGGATCAGAGGAAGAGGGGAAAGGCATATAGGAGTCCTGGGGGCCATGGGCAGCGGAGAGCGTCGACCCCTTCCACTCCCTGTGCTGGAAACCTCGAGAAAAACCTTGGTAACTGCGAGTTGTCTGGGGTGGCAAAGAGATCTATCTCTGGTTGGCCAAAGAGATCCTTCAGTCTCATGAAAATGTCTGGGTGAAGACGCCATTCCGCCTGGTATATGGCTTTCCTGCTCAACCAGTCCTCTTTGGTGTTTGATACCCCTGCAGTGTGCTCTGCTGATATAGAGAGCAGGTGTTTCTCCGCCCAAAGACCCAGATTCCTGGCCTCCACCATGAGACACTTGGAGCGGGTTCTCCCTTGGGGGTTTATGTGTGTTTTCGTGGCTATGTTGTCCGTTAGCACCAGAACATGTCTGCCCTCGATGAATGGGTGAAATTGACCTAGAGCTAGGAACACCGCTCTGAGTTCTAAACAATTGATGTTTGTGGACTGTTCCACATGAGTCCATTGGCCCTGGGTTACATGATGTTGGTGATGGGGCCCCCCAACCGACCAGACTAGTGTCTGTTGTGATGGTGCATCGTAACAGTTCCTGAAATAGAGAACCGAGGTGTATCGCTGGAGGTAGCCACCAGTTGAGAGATACCGAAACCGGACCCCTGACATTGGCCGGGGAATTGCTCTTCCCTGCTCTCTGAAAAGGTAAGAGACACCATTGGAGCTCTCTGGAATGCAGTCGTGCCCAAGGCACAGTGGAAAAGATGGACACTATCTTCCCCAGTAGCTGGGATAATAGAATCAGGGGAACCCTCTTTTCCCTCTTAACCTGCCTTGCTAGGTTATGAAGACTGAGTTTATGTTCTTCTGACAAATAGACCTTGCATTCTACAGTGTCAATGAGTGCCCCTAAATGGACAAATTGTCTGGTAGGGGTAAAATGGCTCTTCTCTTGGTTTATTGAGAAGCCATGCTGTTGCAAAAATTGTATAATGAACTGTATAACGAACCATCAATGGTGGCTTAGAAAATGCCACCATTGAAAATTAATGGTAGGGTCTTCCAACTGAAAAGTTGTGTTTTAATTAGTTCTATAAGACTGTGCTCAGTTTCGTGATCTGTGATGGAGTAATGGCAGTCCAGTACTTTAAATGTCACTTCTGAAGTTAGATAACATACATATAGTGCCACACAGCAGTCCAAAGGTTCAAGTCTCAGCAGACAAAAAGGAAGTTCATTCACTCACATCTAGATACCTTATGTTATGATTCTCAGTAATAGATAAGATTTATAAGCAAAAATTGCAACTCCAAACAACTAACCAGGAAAGAGGAAGGACAAAGGAAAGAGATCTGATACAATAGAACTGTTCCTAAACTATCCATGGGTCTCTGTGGTTTTGTATAACAGTTAGACAGGCAGGAGTTTGACCTATTTGTTATCAAAACAATTGGAAGTACTGCTTTTCCTTTAAGATTTCTTAGATGTGTTTATTCAAGATTGGACTCCAACAAATCACACACATTATATTTGAAATTACTCAGGATTTAGCTTTTCTAAAATAAAAACTAAGGGTTCTTGGGTGGAAAGAATTGAAAAGTAAAACTGATAAAATTTCCAACGATTCCCAAAAATTACGTAATGCAACTAAAGTGGGAAAAGTGTGTACAATCCAACTTAGTCCATTTCAGAAAAGATACTTTAGGAAAAAATATATTGAAGATGGTGATTGAAATGATTGAGAAATTGAAAATTCGTGTAAAGAAAGTTTGCAATGTTTGAAAGGCTAGTAAAAGAGGTTATATTTTATTCACATTTTATGTTTGGGTCTGACATGAAGACACTAGATATTTTTCTCTCTAAAATACTAAACCCAGATCACCTGATTGAGCTGAATGAGAAAGGATGTTCAAAATGAAGTATTTTTTTCAAATAACGAATTGCTAAACTTAGGCATTCCCTATTGGAAAATGTAAAGATTGGCATCAATTTGAATAGTTTTAAAAGGAAGGCTGGTGGTAAATAAATTTTTAGAGTATTACAATTATCAGTGGCTGCAAGACAAATTAACTGGATGTTTCTTTCATTATATTCTAATCTTTTACTACCAGTTGCTGGAAAGCAGGCACTCTCTTATCTGTTGTAAAAACAAAATGGTAGGTCTAAGATCTCCAGCAGAGTTCTTTTTATGTAATTAAATTTACCTGATTTTGCATAGTTTAACTTCAATATCATGTGAAATGAGTGTAGAGTATTGTGGGCAATATAAGAGGGAAATGGAGCTAAGGATATTACATTTTTGTGACCCAGAAAAATATATTGTTTAAGATATGCAACCTTCAAGGGGTTTATTATTATGCAATTAGTGACTACATGCACTAGATAAATTTTCTTCAAGTTTTTAGCAGCACAAAGTATTTTGTGCATTCTTGTCCATAAGTTAGATATTTGTTTTAAACTTATGTATTTATATAATTTTATACAATAGTCATACCACAAGGTTTCTTTATAATAGGAGACTAAACAGAAACTTTAAGAACATTCCTTGGATAAATAATCCCACACAAGGTCTTTGGGTCTCTTTTGTACTATGACCATTAAACCTTAAGGCAATTAAAGGGCTTAAGCTTAAATCTTCACTTTAGCTAATCAGCAACTGAGAACAATATATTATTAAGTCTGCAGTTGCCTATCTGTAAGAATTTCATAATATAGCAGTAAACATCCCTGGAGAATTAAATTGTATAGAAAGGTCACAAATCTTAGGTCTACAAATGCATTATTTGTTTCCAAGAAGAACACTATTATGGATTTCCATAGTAAAAATAATAACCAGAATGTCCTTGTATTTACAATGCTTACAGAGAGTGATAGATTACTTTATCATATTTGCTTCCTATATGATTATATATTTGACTTATTAAATAGGCCTCGTAAATAAACAAGACAAATCAATATTGAACATTGATTTATGTTTTAGCATATACATAGTATATGCTCACGGAGGATTTTCAGAAGACAATATGTTACCATGACCCTTATGATTCTCCTCCAACTCCATAGTCTAGCTTGCTAAATAACTCGTATCACTTTTCCCAAACTGAATGTGATCCGAGAAAGCTCATCTGAAACATGTTCAGCATGAAATATTTGCAGGAAATAAAGGCAAAAGCTCTTAACTGATGAAAGAAAATGTTTGGAAGTTGGTGGTTGGTTTTTTTTGCCAAAGGAGATGTTACAGTATATTGACTGTAGACTATTTAATTCCAAATTTCGATACCTGCTACATTTGCAGTTCCCTCATTTTGAATCTAAACAAATCCCCATAAAAATATATGCATTCAAAATGCCTGCTTAGCTTTGTATAGTGTAGGGCTTGAGCCGGCTTTCTGCTCACATCATTGACGTTAAATGCTGCCTCTGACAGTAATCTTTTCCTTCTGTAGTTGTTCCCCACTTCTCTGGCACTTTTCTTCTAGCCTGGTTTCAGGAGAGAAATTTTAGTACAACTACAAGCTTGAGAAGTTATGACATCCAACAACTCTGCATCTCTTCTGTGAAATAGATCCTTTTGTCACACTGCAGCCTCACTTTAAATAGCTCTAAGGTAGACCTACAATTAAAAATTAGCCTACCCTTTACATGTTTTTGAGCTGGGAATTGTCTTTCTGGTCCGTTGTCCGAACATTTTTTAATCTTGGAAGCTACAATCTTCTCTTTCTACTATATAATTACATTGACATGGGTTGGTATAAATACGTTCTTTACCTGTCCTATCATCTTTCCTATAGCCTGTTCATAACTATTTACATTGTTTTAAATTGAGAATTGTGCAACATATATGGATAAAGTCTCTTCTATGGTTTTCGCTACCTCTCCTTAGAAATAATATGATTATTGTCCTGTATCCATCAAAATCATGTCGAGGTGCTTCCTTTTTCTTGAGTCTCTTGACTAAATGAAAATATACATTTTGTTTTTATTGTTTTTTTTGTTTCTCAAAACTCTCTCCCTTCCAAAGTAGCTTTCCTTTAATTATCAAAAGCAACCTTTATGCATGTTTCTACACATTTTTTTCATTCATTCCAGAAAAGGAAACATATTTAAGATTACTTCTAGACTTCAATCTTAATTATTGCCTGCTCATTTTCAATCTGATCATTATTCTTTCCTATGAGCTCTTGCTTTAGGAAAACAGTGTCTATAGAGTTTAATATTTCAAGACACCTTATAATATTATACAGTATAGGCTGATCAATCTCGATAGGTACCACCATATATTTGGTCTAAAAAAGTAACTATAACTATTAGTCTTAAGGAAGGGACAGGGAATTCCAACAATTTGTAGCTAAATAATATCTTTATAAAAACCAATTACACTAATTGTACACTAATACAACAATATGCAAATTTCCCATAATTCTTGCACTTTTTAGTTTAATTGGCCTTTCAACTCTTTTGTGATTCCTGCAAGTAAACAAATGAGTCATAAAATTTATTTTCTCCAAGAACAGATATATTTTATAGACATTCTGCTATTATTCTTAATCATTTATGATACTTTCAGAAGAATTAACTTTCAGTAAGACATCTCATGTCCCACCTAGTTTATTGGTTGAAAACCAGTGATTAAAACTGTAAACCACAATTCTGCTCAAGGAAAAAAACAATTTCAACACCTTTCCTTGGCATTGATTGTATACTGTAAAAAAAATGCACCATCTAGTGGCTAGAAGAATAGTAGGTTTCTATTATACCATATATTTCATGCATTTTATCTGTTAAAGGTTACCAGATATAGCAACTTAATAATTTGGCAGCACTCTAAAGATGTAACAGATTTTTATGGCATTAAGTTTTGGTTTCTTCTTAGCCATGCTATCAGTCTACTCCCCCGCCCCACCCCAATTTAAATCTTTAAATGCTTATGAAAAAGTTATCGGCAAATTATATCTTGAGACAGAGAAAAATGCATGTTTAAATACGGTAGCAGTTTGGAAGAAAAACAGGCATTAAATATCTACACTTTGTCTTGATCATTCTTTTAGATTCATAGATAAATGCAAGAAATGGAATGATTATGTTAAAAACATAAGAAATGGGAGATTCCACAAATATTGAGATGAAAGCCCTGTTTGTACAGTCTCATCCATTGCTATACATCCACATTAATACTCACACACAGACATTGCCAGGATCCAATTCCGGCTCCTGTTTCAAGGAAAGAGGAGATTTCTACTAACAAATCCATTCCCTCAAAGAAGAAGCCTGCAAGAAACCCACACCTGTCATGGAATTTTCTTTCTAAAGAGACACACTTCATCCCCAACATCCTTTCACAGATCCCAGAGGCTGGGACTCAGAAAGCTAGTTGACAGGGACGATATCAAGAGGTACCAATTCTGGAGAAAGGGGGGAAAGGGAAAAAAATCCTTAAAAGCAACCAAAGATGGAAGAAGTAGAAGAAGAACTAGCCTTGGGTATGTAAATCCATCTTGTCCTTTTAGCCTTTGCTGGATTACCACTTGCTACAGATCGTGGACATTTGTCTGCCCAATAAAAGGAGAAAGATGTGTACCATCAACCATGGTGGCACAGTGGTTAGAATGCAGTGCTGCAGACTACTACTGCTGACTGCCAATTGCCAGCAGTTTGGCAGTTCAAATCTCACCAGGCCCAAGGTTGGCTCAACCTTCCATCCTTCCGAGATCAGTAAAATGAGAGCCCAGATTGTTGGGGCCAATATGGTGACTCTGTAAACCGCTAAGAGAGGGCTGTAAAGAACTGTGAAGCAGTATATAAATCTAAGTGCTATTGCTATCAGGTCCTGATTATTATGCAAGCATTAAGATTAAGCATTAAGTTGTTTGGGGTTTTGACGATGTATGAAAGTTTAAAAATATGTCTAACTCTCTCTCTCTCTCTCTCTCTCTCTCTCTCTCTCTTTCTCTGAGACTGATTAATATGCATTAAATGTAACCTTTTAAAAGCGTAATAAATTTCTTTTTAAAAAATTAAAGGAGAACTATCAATTCTGAAAGGAGAATGCAATTTTTAAAATGTATAGTATAAAGATCTGGCCCTTGGATAATGCCACACATTTCACACATAGAATCCACAAGAGCAATTTTGAATGTTGGAAGGATACATTATAGTGCTACGTCTATTATTGTTGTTGCATTAGTGTAGAGGAGTAGTTAGAGTGTTCATTTGTAATACAGAACTGTCTTCTTTCTAAAAGCTACATAATTGTTTCTCTGTTCTACCTACATACAAGAGGTCTTACACCTGTTTCCAAAAAGAGAACAATAGCAAGTTATGTCTTGTGTTCTTGTTTGTTAAGAAAACAACATAAACTTGTCACCAGGAGTTGAATTTGCCCTGACAGAGGTTTTAGTTAGGAGCTCTTGGAGGTTCATTGTTAGAATGCAGTATTGTGGGCTAATTCTGCCCACGGTTGGGGGTTTGATCCTGACATGTTCAAGGTTGACTCAGCCTTCCATCCTTCCAAGGTTGATAAAATGAAGATTCAAATTCTTGGGGGCAACACGCTGACATTATGAACTGCTGTAAAGCACTATGGAGTGGTATATAAGACTAATTGCTATTGCTGAACTTCCTCAGGAGTAAGTAGCAACAGAACTCTATCCAATTTACTTGTAAAAAGATATATATGTACTTGTAGGAAAGAAATCTAATATATTTTATGTATAATTGAGGCAGAGTATGGGAAAATGCTCTTTATTTTCATTTTGTTTGGTCTCAATTCTCCAACAATAGGATTTGTTTTTTAACCATGCTACATATACGAATTTGTTTTCAGTATCAGAATATTTGTGCCATCTCCAGTATTTCTTTTGTGAACTGTAATTATAATGATTTACACGAACTTCTAGAAGTTCCTGGAAAATATAGTGATTCATTTTTGGATATTTATTAATTAAATGTATATCACACCTTTATTTTTACAACTGTTTTAGGAATTTTTTTCAGCTTTTCAGACTAGCCAAAGCTCTACAATATCCTGGTGGTCTCCCTTCCAAATACTACTTAGACCTGACTCAACTGTGGGGGATTAACTAAGGTTGCTTAACAACTGCCATTTCTTATGACATCATGATTTTACATATATATAATTGTCATTCTCTGTATTTTTTCTTTTTATTTCCCATTATCATTACTGCTTATATCCTCCCCACAAATTATCTATCTGCTCATGTACTGTATGCATTCATTTAGTTTAATAGTTTATATTATGATGAACTGAAGCCTATACCATAATAAACATTGTTCTTCAAGAGGCCACATAGTTTGTTTTTGTTCCAACAAGTTACTATAACTATTTCTCCTGGGCTATTACTTATGAAAACATCATATATGAAGGCAAACACACATAAACGCAAAAGTACAGATATTATTTGTAGTGAATCTTGAGAAGTTCTAAACAATATTTTCACTACTACCATTTTCTTTTTCCTACTCCACAGCATCACACATAAGAATCCACTGAAGTTGGGTGGCCGATACCATAAATTAAGTAAATAAATAATAAGCATCCATTCATAAAGAGATTGAATGCTATGTCCAAACATCATTCAAAGAAAAAGAAATGTCTACAAAACAAATACTAATAAATTTATGGGAAATTCACCATTATACAGTTGCTGATTTTTATGCAGATGAATTTAACAAGAAAAGCAAAGAATGTTACTGGACAAAAAATACCTTCGAAACAGTAAACAAAATCTTCAAAGCAATAAAAAGTATAGTAGCAAAATGAACTATTTTATCTCAAGAACACATCACAAATAAATCAGAAAATTGTTCTTCATTAAGAACAATTTAAATAGTAATTATTGACAGTTTTGAAGAAATTAGCACTCATTCATTCCCTTCAATTCATTATATAAATGTGGCAAAAGTAATTTCTCCCAACCAATGTGAATCTTGGAAATTTGATTCAATCCTGAGTTACAAATATTCTCTTTCGTTGGCTTGGAAATTTACTTGCTTTTTGATTTACCATTGTCTTTCAAAATGCTATTAACAAAAAAATTCCATTGAGTTGGCAATCAAAAATATTGCAAAAAGACCAGTATATTTAAATGTCTGCACTTCTTGCTGTGAAATACCTGAATATTACTGTTCATTTTACCAATATTTTCTTTAATTAGAGTTAATTTCTGTTTATGGATAGACTAAAATCTCATGTTTCTTTAACTGGGTATTTTCCTTATCAAAGTACGGTACAAACCTTTAGGGCTATTTGCAACAATATTTTTCAGGCATGTAAATTTTTGCATATGATGATATTTTTATACCTGGCAATACAATTTAGGACAGTGTTCCCTAACCCCCGGGCCACGGACTGGTACCGGTCCGTGGATCAAATGGTACCGGGCCGCCTGAGGAATGAGGTCGAGGCGATGCGGGGCGGGGGGTGGGCA
>JAOYMU010000098.1:95262571-95275057 GCA_025802295.1 Psammodynastes pulverulentus | reverse complement strand
ACTTCATTGAGAACTACTCAAAAACTTGCCTTAACTGGATTGAATTTGATTGCTGTAGATGGAGGCTCACTGGAAGGACAACAAAACAGGAGAGACATGCCCCACCTTAAGTGCTTTAAAATTCCTGGAGCAGTACATCTTCTCCCCCTCCTGGAACTTCACATTGGTGCATATAACGAAGCCCTCTTGTCAGTGACGAAGAATGGAAGCATTTCTTCTGGAAATCAGTCTGCTTGCTCCTCTAGGACATCTTCAGCTGCAGCTTCAAGTGTAGAGGAAGCTTTATCCACTCTTGAAGAGCATGCGCTCGTGTCACTGGGCATTCTTTACTATTTGGTGTTTTATAGCTGGGAAGTTATTAATACACTTCTGTCCCGTGATATGAAAGCAGATTGTAATCCAGGAGCTTTAGACGTTTGTGAGAAGAATGAGACTCTGGCTTGCAGTCAACGGGATACAGTTAATCTTCAAGAAATCCTCCCAGAATTAGAGGTTGCCAGTTTGGACAAATGCCAGCATCCTTTGTTTAAAAAACTACTACAACTCTTAACCTTGTGTGTAACATCAGCTGGATGCCAGAAGTGCCATATCGCAAATCAGTGCCTAAAGATTTTGGTGAAATTAGCTGAAAAGTCAACAGTTGACTTATTAATAAGGTAAAAGTACAGCTTGAATTTAATCCCATGTTTTAAATAAATTCATTTCATGGCATTCTCACATGACGTAGCTCGTTTGGTTAAAAATATGCAAGCTGATTGTTTTGTTCTGGGTTCTAAAACAGCCTTTCCCAATCTGGACATCCTCCAGATGTGCGGCTTCAACTCTACAAATTGGCAGCCAGGGCTATCCATTGCTGAGAACTTGGGGAATCGAAGCATCACATCTGGAGGTCACTAAGCATTAATTGCGAAATATTTGGAGCAAAGTTATGCTGACAGCGCATCCAGGCTGAAGCACCTTGTGTGAGCCCAGGGGGAAAAAACAGCTGTTTTAAAGCAGGGTCAACAGGTACAGTGTGTGACCTGCATCTCCTTATGAAGCATCTTCGCATTTGAAGTGCTTCATTTCCTGTTCTGTTCTCTGCATGGATAATTTTGATTTGATTTTTTTCAGCCGTTGATTCATATTGAGCGGACACTGAATGGCATTTTCTTCTGTTTTTTTTTATAAAGCTTTCAGTGCTTGTTCGATAGCCAGTCACAGATCCTGCTTCGTTGCATCTCTTTAGAAACTCCCTTGTTTGCTGTCCTTCTCACTGTTAGGATGTTAAGTTTGCTTGCTGAGCATCAGGATCTGGCTGCTCGGTTCTGTTCGTGTTCAGGTAAGAAAGAGAACATCTTTGCCATTCTTACTCCGTTAGCAAAACACTGAATTCCTAAGGCAAACAAGGGCATTTTAAAACATGGTTCCAAAGCTTGGGTGTTGTGTGCTTGAAGATTTCTGTATTTTCCTGTTTATTTTAAAATCTTTTGACACTTATCAAAAATTGGGGTCTCTATGGCGTATATCATTCTATGAAATAAAGTCGTTTTAAGAGATGGTTCTGGAAACATATTAGCGTGATCGGAATTAATGTTCACCTTCCAATCCTGTAAGTAAATGGCTAAAATCAATTTGAAAGAAGAGGATATATATTTTGTCGCCAGGTTTTATATTTTATTTTCCTAAACTTGTCAAAATGGAACAATTTTGAATGAGCATACTGCGGTTGAAGACTCTTCTTGGTATAACAACATCTTCCATCAACTGGAATATTTTACTATATCCTTGGACATGTAGGCATCCAAGCAAATTAATCTTGCTTTCAGTCCCTTTGGGAGAAAGACAGTGTGTGAAATCTAAAAGTGCTGAAGTAGTCATGTACTCATCACAGGACAGCCAAGAGAGTTACAATATCTGCACAGATTGTTTACTGTGGTGCAGGACCACTGGTGCAACCCAGCTCCTCGCCCATAATATTATTCTTGAACAAATGGCACATTCAAGTGGAGTCGGGAAGAAGAGGAGACAGATACAGTCAGCTAGATGAAATTATGGGAATCATGGCTGAAATGCTTATTTCAAAAGTGTCCTAAGGAGTAGGACCCTACTCCTCAGGCATCACTGCCAGTGGTAAGGATTAAGGAAGTTGTTTCCAAACACCCAAGAGGGTATTAATTTTAACGTTTCCGTCTTCTGAGGGAAACACCTGTCCTGTCCTAGCATCTACTTTGAAACTACTTTTAAGCCATGGTATTTAATTTTTGTTATATAGAAAATGGGGAGCACATTGTGCTCAAAAGAGCATTGTAGTTTTTAAGACATTGCGGTCACATGAATGATAATGTTGACATATTATACTTAATTCTTTTCACAGAAACCTGCCTACTTTTGGCATTATACATGTACATCACATCACGCCCCGATAAATTAGCATCTGAAGGGCTTTGGTTGCAATTGGAACAAGAGGTAACCATGTATTGCATGTTTAAAGGTGAAAACATGACAGTTCTTTGAACAGGAGAAATTAAAGGCAGGATTTGTGCGTTTGAGTACTCGTATTATAAAAATACAAGCTTATCTTTATCCTGCCTTCCAACGGAAAACCATACATTTGTATCGGTTTCTAAGCCTCCAAAGCTATCTGAGCTATGGTTCAGCTTTTGTGGGATGGAATGTAGTTTAAAGGCTGGGTATGATGCAGCCCTGACTTTTTTTTTCTGAATATGGCTGGAACCAAGTATATGTAATAGAGAAATGTAATCAAAATACATTAGTTATGCTAGTGTGAGGGATTAAACTGAACTTAAAAACCTGATATTTGGGACGTTTACTTGAAAGTCCTTCCTCCTTTTTCCCTGTTATTTCAAGCACATTTGTTTAATATGTTTGGCGCCAGAGAGATGCAGAATTTTCCTTTATTTTGATACATGTTTTAAAATAACATTTTAAAAAGTATTTTGTGTTAATTTTTCTTAGACGGTTCGTTTTCTGACCAAGTGTATGCAGTGTTGTAGGTCTTCTGTTTTACTTGTGGGAACAGGTTGTCAGTGCACTTCAGAGGTAAGCCACTAAAAAATTACATTTATGATCATGGTTTAATATACTATATATTTTTTTTCCACCTGAAAAATCAACATGACTCCGATGTTACCTATTCAGTCTTAACAGTCAGGGTATATTGCTTAAGTATACCTTGTGATTGCCAAACCTTGGTCCTCTTAAATAAGAATCTCATATGTCTGGATTACAATGTACAATTTAAAAAAAAGCAATTATAAATGTAACAGCACACACCCCAATCTCTTAAGAGACCTGTATTCTGTTTCTTGCAGGCAGTGAAAGCTCTGATAGTAATGTTACATAGGCAATGGCTTTTGATCAGAAAAATGGAAGGAATCGTGTTCAGTGGACATGAAAAGCAAATTGTACAGTTTTTGCGGGATGCTGTTTTGCTTCTGCATGGTCTCTCCCAGAAAGATAAACTTTTCCATGAACATTGCCTGGAAGTGCTCCACCAATACGATGGAGTCTTGTCTGGGGTTACAGCACTCCTGAGAAAAAGGCAGCATTTAAAAGCATGTGAAGGTGAGAATCCTTGCATTAAACATGTGCCTACTAACACAGGCAGTGATCTGCCACCTGCAAGTGCATGCAAATGCATTCTAAAATCATTCATGTTCTCTGTCATATTATAACCTAGAAATGCAAAAGATGCAGAACTACGTAAATAAAACCTGTGCTATTTGGGTCCATGGTCATTGCTGCTTCTGCAGTTTGTAACTGCATCGTTTGCCATGTTCATGAACGTACATTATACTCATTTTTCATTGATTCACAGATTTCTATAAGAGCTGCTTTTAACTAATCAGCTTCTGTCAATAGTGACAAGGCATCAAATTAGCAGAAACACTTTTCAAGGCCACATTCTTTCCCAGGACTAGTACTTCACATACATTGAATGGGATATTATGAAGCAGGGTGAGGACCAAAAATGATAAAGGATATGTTTCATTGAACTTTTATTTTCCCTAAATTTCTGTGGAACACATTTTGTTTCCTACTGGTATGCTTGTGGCTTTTTAAAAAGTTCTGTAATTGAGCCATTAGATGATCTTATTGTTTAGCACTCACCTGGCACTCTGCCCTCTTTGAATTTTTAAAATATAGATGGGAAATTTGACATCATCATTTTCAAGAATGCTTTCTTTGTAAGGAACATTTTGCTTTTCGCCTCGTGCTTTGTGACCCTGGCAGCCATTTTGGGAGTGCACCCACAACATCCTCTCTAAATTCCTGCAATCCTCCCCAGGAAACACAGCCAGATGAGCTAATTCTATCTTATTGTAAGGCTATATTAAACCAGATAGGAAACGCGACCAGATGAGGAAATTCTGCTTTATTATATAGCTACCCAAACAGAATCTTGCAAGTCTGAAAGTAGAACTCTCCCACCGACACTTTTAACTTCCTGATCCATTCGGGCGGGACCTCCCTAAGTTTCCTTCCTTGACCGTGAAGTCACTGGGGACTCCCCCATCTCTTGTCTGATTACCTAGGAAGAATGTCTTCTCCTTGTTCCTCAGGATCATTCTCACACTCTGTTACAATTTCAGAAGTGTGCACTCACTCCAAAGCAATGGGAATAGTTTAAAGACTATCCTAAAGGTACTTGTGTCAAGCCATTACTTGTTAATACTGATTACCTTTAATACTGAAATATCTTTAATTTATGGCTAATAAAAGTCCCTCCTATAGGGTATTGTTCAGTTGTATGCGTTCCCGGTTTGTAGACACAGAAGTTTGCCTTCTTCCAAATAAGATGCTTGAATTATTCAGCTCGGGAATGGCATTCTTAAACTCTTTTAATTGTAGCCCTTTTCTCTAGCCCTCAAGCGCCCATTGCTGAAAACTGGTGGATTGTTTCCTCCCATTAAAAAGCAAATTTCCCAAACTTTCTATTGCAATCTAAGGTTCAGAATTTTTTTTTTTAAATCTTTTGAGTCAAAATCTTCCCTCAGTAGTATTTTTAATCTAAGAACAATTAGATGCTCTTCTCACTGCTGAGGCCGGCCTACCTCGGCTCCATGGAACTTCTCTTGCAGAACAGACCCTTACTTTCATTGGTAGCAAAGGAAGTAGATACGAGCATATTAATGAGAATCCGGTAAGGGTTTCTAAAAGAAGCAGATTTTATTCATAGAGATTCAGACAATAAGATGATATTCATAACTTCAGGTTTTCAAACAAAAGGGGGGGGGGGCACAAGATTACTACGTCTTTTTTAGTTATTCTCATGAAAGTTTTTTTTTTAATGGAATAGTTTAGTCCCCAGGTCCTGCAGTATTACTGTTGTTCTAAAATTTACCTTTGTCCTTGAGTTAGTTAGACTTCGTATCCCACCAATCTTTGTTTCCAAGATTACACCAGCTATTTTATAAGTTGGGGGCGCTGGGGGAAGAATAACTCTTTTTTCTGTCTTCAGAAAACTACTTTTGTTGACTTTATAGATAAAACCCAACTGTTCATTCTTGGAGAAGAAACTTGTACTTTTAAACCCTATTTGTACCTATTCAAAACACCATGTCCCCTTTCTATTAGCTACTTCATTCAATTTTTCCTAGTCTACAGTGGCAAAAGTGTGTTTCATGCATGCAACCTTTAAATCCCATTCCATTATTCACATGTGTCAGGTTTATTAATTTCCTGAGTAGAAACTCCTGGTTCCGCTCCATTTTGTATCCTTCTGACACACAATTTCAAACCTCTGTCCTCAAAAGTGTCGAATGTAATCCCTGAATCGTTGTATGTTGCCTACTTTTGATCTAATGTAGTGTTATCTTGAGGCTGACCATATGAACTGCTATGAACTGAACTTGGAGCCTACTTTTTATAAGCAATATGCTCTTCTGCTAAGCTATACATTTTCCTATTATTTGAATAATGGCTAAGCCAATTAGGAAGGTTTCGGAGATTTGTAAGACCACACCTAGAGTACTGCATCGAGTTTTGGTCACCACACTAAAAAAGATGTTGAGACTCTCGAAAGAGTACAGAGAAGAGAAACTAGGATGATTAGGGGACTGGAGACTAAAACATATGAAGAACGGTTACAGGCACTGGGCATGGGTAGTCTAGTGAAGAGAAGGACCAGAGGAGACATGATATCAGTGTTCCAATATTTGAGGGGCTGCCACAGACAGGAAGGGGTCAAACTATTTTCTAAAGCACCTGTAGGCCAGACAAGGAATAACGGAAGGAAACTGAACAAGGAGAGATTCAACCTGATTTCCTTAGATTTTAGAAATATAGTTTGAGTTACGAGATAAAAGTTTAGTCTTGCCGGTTTTATTTCATATGGGAGGCTTCCTAATCATGGCTTCCTAACTATAGTTAGATGTAAATTTACTGTTTAAATTAACAGTAGGCATCTTGACATCCTCCAGATGTTTGGGTAGGTCTCTCTTACAGTCCTTTTCTGATGGCCATGATAGTTGGGACCAGGAGAAGGTCACAACATCTGCAAAACAACAAATACTGTATGGCTTGGGAAGAAGTCTAACACGGAGGAAACATTGGGTGGGGGTTAGTTGAACAAGCTACAATGGCTTGGGTGAAAAGTGGCTAAGCTGTACTTTGTGAGTTAGAACAATGGCTTAAATCCTGCAAAGCACAAAGCCAAGAATCCCATGCCAAGTTTGATGTCATCCTAGGGCTTGCAAGCTATGTTGAAAGCTGTCCTCAAAAGGGGGGAGGGGCTTGTCTTGAGTGAACAAGGAGCTTTAAGGGGTACATTAGGTGCTTGAGGCTCTTAGAAGTTTTAAGAGATTTATTTTGCAATGAAAAAAAAAGGCCTATCGTTCTAAGGGCATGAAAAGGATGTTCATAGACCATCATCTCATTTGTTTATTCCTACATTAAGCCAGAAAGAAGCAAACCACTTAATGGCTTAGGGCCATCAGTGAACATTGAGTGTGTGCATGAGAGAGAGAGAGAGAGAGAGAGAGAGAGAGAGAGAGAGAGAGAGAGAGAGAGAGAGAGAGAGAGAAGAAAGGGAGGCTGGGTTCACATACTTCATAGGATTAAGCCAAGTAGAGTTGGCTATTGTGTGGTTCAGCAGTTTGTGGGTTCTCAGCTGTTGTTTAGCATGCTGGATCAATTAAGCCACCATATGCTGTGTTTCTTTGCGCTTGGCTCTGGGAAGCAGTTATATTGTGTTAACCCAGGTTGGGCATTGTGAGAAAATTGGCATTGGGTAGAAACCCGAGAGTGTGTGCTGTGTTGGTGGTTTTTCTTAAATCTAGTGCTACCTTTGCACGCTCTCATTGAAACGTTCCATAACTATTGTTAAGTTTGGTTGTTCAGCTGGGGTTAACATGTCCAGGGTGCAGCCAATGGGATCCAAGCAAAACAGTGAGGTCTCTTCCCCAATTTGGTTGGGATTTTGCAGAGAGATCACAGTGATCAGTCCGCCTTAAACCAACTTAACACATGTCAGAATGGTATGACAGCTCAACCCTGCCTTTCTTTGTCTTTTCTCCAGGCACTCCAGTATATTAACTCTTTCATTTGACTTGATCCCCCAACAGGATTGTCTTTTCCACTCCCTTTGGTGTGATCTCCTACTTCATGATATGGTTGGTGCCCGACATCTCTCAAGGGCAAGTGATGTGGTACCTTTTCTTCTACTGCATTTTTCAGACCCTCATAACGGTGAGTCTGTCCTTTTGCAATGCAGATTTTTGTGGCCTTCCTCTTCTCAGTGTTCCCTTCCTACCTTTGGCCTGCCCTTGCTTGCTTTGATCTTTTGCTCCATACAGCGCCTTATTAGCTACCATAAAACCAGCATGTAGATAAAATGCTGGATTTAAAATTGTTAAGATGGGAAGGGAGCTCAAATAAGCAAGAAAGGAACATTTTAGCAAGGAGAAGCAGACTTGAATTGATTCTGCTGTGTATATATTGCTATATATACAGAGGGCTGTAAAGCATTATAAAGTGGTATATAAGTCTAAGTGGCTGAGGAACTCTGGGAGTCGAAGTCCACAAGTCTTAAAGTTGCCAAGGTTGGAGACCCCTGATCTAGAATGTATATCTCTGATAACCTGTTTCTAAGTTTCTAGTCCTCCTTGTTCAATTGCAGATACATCCACTCTTAGCCCACTGCTTGGAATCTCTTGGCTTAATTTTTCCAATTGTAGGAATATTTTCTAGTCCTTGTAATTGTGGGGGGGGGCACCATTTTTGCCACAGAGGGATCCCAATCAGCTCATCAACATAGCCCGATCAGATTTTATGGATCAGATTTTAATGCTGAATATGCTCTGAAATCTTCCAACATATTTTTAGAATTAAATTCGGCCTATTAGTCTCTGCCCTCAGAAGGTCCCAAAGCTGGTTTTTTTCCCCGCCGATCCCCAAATGATCTCTTTCAAAAATATTATGTCTTTGCATCAGTGGTGGTATTCAATTTTTTTTACTACCAGTTCTATGGGCATGGCTTGGTGGGCATGGTGTGGCTTGGTGGGCATGGCAGGGGAAGGATACTGTAAAATCCCCATTCCCTCCCCACTCCTGGTAGAAGGTTACCACCAGTTCTCCAAACTACTCAAAATTTCTGCTACCGGTTCTCCGGAACTGGTCAGAACCTGCTGAATACCACCTCTGGACCAAAAGCAAGTACCCAAGTTTGAATAATGTTTCCCCTCTCCATTTCAGAAATAAAAGATAACATTAATCAGGCATTCTATCAAAAAAAAAAAGCTAAGGGCAACCAGAGTGGTATCTTACATGAGGTATTATGCTCATACTTCTGTGAAAGAACATATTTGCCTTCTATTATAGGAATACATGCCAAATTTCTGGGGCCAAAATGCAAGTTTTTTATCTTTGATCTGATTAATCTGTATTTATATTCCTCTGGATATTTCAATGATAAGTCACTGTTAATTCAAATAACACAAAAAAGGTTGTTTCCCTGGTTTAGCTGAGTTTTAGTTGAATTTAGAGATGAGTTTTATCCATATCTAAGCTTACCATATCTGACTTGTGAAAATTCAGATGGCAACTAGATGGCAGCAAAGAATAGTACTTTTGCTGCCGTCTAGTGGCCAATTGGAGTTTTAGATTTTAACTAAAAGATTCTAAGTAAACTAAGAGCTCCAACTAATGGGAAAATATAATGCTAAAGGCCTGTGGTATATATTTATTGCATTTTAATGTGTGTGTGGTGAGTTATACTGTTACTTCATATTCTATTGAATACTAACCAACACACATCAAGTTTGGGACAAGCTATAAATACTGTGAAATAGATAAAAACATACATTACCACAACTTATAGAGTACTTATGCCATCAGCACTTTAAGACAGAAATAACAATCAAATCTGGGTTTGTATCAATAATCACAACACATTGTGCAAGTCAGCCATTTACTGAGTCCAAAACGAACCCATGCTTTACGGTCTTTCTGTTAAAAATTATGATTGTCCATTCCCTCTTTTAGTTTCTCCATTTCTTGATTAGGATGTCCTATCTCAGTGGTTAAAATCTCTAGTAAGAGCTAATTCTTTTCATGGATCATCATTTTCTTGCACGTGGACATAGATTCAACCTATTCTGTCTCATTTTTTTTCCCCAGTCTGGTGTTTCATGTAATGCATATCACTTAAGGACGCCCAATCCTTAGTCAGTTTTGTGTATGTGTCTAGATCTATAAAATCAGATTTGTTACCTTTTGTGACAGAAGCAACAGAAGATTGTTTTTGTAATCTGAAAGCTCCAGGGATAGGACACTGGTCAGAGTGCTGTCACTGAGGTCATTTCAGTGACACAGACAAATAAGCCCTGGGATTTCCTAAAGCAGAATCAATAGGCCATTACTTATTTTACATCAGGCTCCTCATCCAAAACAATTTTTTTGGGCTGCTTCTCTTCAAACCGAGGATAAGTAGTATTCAAAATATGAATTAAACTCATATAGATCAAATACATCTTCAGAGGAAGATATATTATAAGTCCAACAGTGGAAATTAAAACGACAACACTTTTTTGCATTTGATCTATCTGGGGGCAAAAAAATAAAACTTCAAAATATCACATGCTGAGAATTGTCGTCAGCCAGTATTTGGCAGATAACACTACATGAATGAACATCTCTGTGTACAGATAGATATTGACCACAGAAAAACTTTTTAAACGCTCTTGCAATAAGAGAAAACAGTGAAAGATGTTATGAGTCAGTATTTGTCTTCTAGGAAAGTCAAACCACCAAAGCAACATTTCTCAGGAGGCTTTTAAAACTCTAGCCTTCTTACGTCTTTTTAGAAAAATAGATAACTACATATTTCCTCTCAGTAAAGGCCACATCTTCTTATTTGGGGATATAACCCAGGAGATTACAAAAAAGTGAGAAAACCTGGTACAAATCAATAGAAATTTGCCGTGAGAAGCAAAGAAATAGCATGAATATTAGGAATCCAAATTTTGTAACTAGTTGGAGCCTAAAGAACGAGAATAGGGAGAATAGGTAGATCCATCATGGAATAAAATAAAAAAGTTGTCAGCGGACAACAGAGAACCGGCAAGGAAATCTGAATTGAGGCCTTCCAATGGGAGGTGAGCAGTGGTGGAATTCAACAGGTTTGCACCTATTCATGAGAACCGGTTGCTAATTTTCTAAGCAATTTGGAGAACCGGTTGTTGGAAGAAATCTCCTTTTGGTTTTTTTCCACTTTACAGGGCTAATCCTGTAAGGAAGGCAGGAAGGAAACATTCTGGTGTTGTTTCTAGCCTAATCTTTATTGCCCTGCTTACAGAAACTGCCTCTTGGTAAACCCATATAACAGCTCAAGGTTCTTGGCAGTACGCCCAGACTTACTGTCGCCTGAGCTCTACCCAGTCACATGATCACCCAGCCACGGCCACGCAGCTGGTCATTAGGGCAGAGAACCGGTTGTTAAATTATTTGAATCCCACCACTGGAGGTGAGGTAATGCTAGAAATGTGAGAGAAAATTTTGGTCACCACAACATAAAAAAAAAGACGTAAAGACCCTGGAAAAAGGCAGAGAAGAGCAATAAAGAGGATTAGAGGACTGGAGGCTAAAACATCTGAAGAACAGTTGCAAGAATTGGGTACGTCTAGTCTAGTGAAAAGAAGGAATAGGGGTGACATGATGTCAGTGTTTCAATATTTGAGGAGCTGCCACAAAGAAGAAGAGGTCAACCTATTTTCCAAAGTACCAGAAGGCAGGGCAAGAAGCAATGGATGGAAACTAAACAAGGAGAGGACCAACCAAGAACTACGAAGAAATTTCCTAACAGAACATGAATCAGTGGAACAGCTTGCCTTCGGAAGTTGTGGATGCTTCAACATTGGCGATTTTTAAGAAGAGACTGGATAACCATTTGCCTGAAAAGGTATAGGAACTCCTGCTTGAGCAGAAGATTGGACTGGAAAACTTCCAAGGTCCCTTCCAACTCAGTTATTCTGTTAGTTTGGGAGAAAAGATATAAATGGTTTTTAATTGAGAAATGGAGGCTGAGAGGTTGAAACAAAAACTTGGAGTTTTATTTGAAGCAGCAGGCCAGGAGAAACAAAAAAGTAATCATTGACTTAGAAAAGCCTGGGCCAAAGGGAAATAAAAGTGTAAAACAAAAAGATTACTCAAAAGTTAAGAAAAAGGAGGCAAAGCCTTGAAGGGACAGGAACAATTCTCATGAATCAGGCAGCTTTTAAAAAATGAAAGAGAATCCAATTAGGAAAATGAAGAAGAAGTTATTCATAAATAAGAAGTAAAAGGAGAAAGGCTGGTCTCTGTTTTGTGTCCCCCTGCTTCCAGGGAGATGAAGCAATTGGTAACTTCCATCCATGAATGGAATCAACTCAGTAAACCAGCTCAAGGGAGGACTGAGTCAGTGAGCATGAAGAGCATGCTTGATGTCTAATAGCTGGGCCAGCAGATTGGGGAAAAAATCAAGGAACAGCTACCCCAGATTAAAACTGAGGTTAGTGACGAGGAAGTGTGAGAGGAACTGAACCAAGGCCCAGAGGAAAAAGGGAGAGTTGTCACTGTAGGTATCCACAAATTTCCTGTTACAACATACAGTTCAAATTCACAAGATTTAGTCAGCTCGTTGAGGCAAGAGATTTTTGTCTGAACCTCCTATAGAGCCACTTTAGTCAGAGCAAGGCATCCCTGGGTTCAGATGGGAAAAATAGACCAACTTGGAACAAGGAACTTTAAAGTCACCCAGAGTTACCTTACAGGTTCAGGGCATTTGTTGTTGTTAGTTGCGAAGTCATGTCCGACCCATCGCGACCCCATGGACAACATTCCTCTAGGCCTTCCTGTCCTCTTCCATTCCCCAGAGTCCATTTAAGCTCACACTGATTGCTTCAGTGACTCCATCCAGCCACCTCATTCTCTGCCGTCCCCTTCTTCTATTGCCCTCAACCATTCCCAGCATTAGGCTCTTCTCCAGTGAGTCCTTCCTTCTCATTT
>JAOYMU010000098.1:95213727-95229292 GCA_025802295.1 Psammodynastes pulverulentus | reverse complement strand
AGTCCCTGTGTGGAGAGGGGGCGGGCTATAAATCGCAAAATTAAATTAAATTAAATTAAATTAAATTAAATATGCCGATATGTATAAAAAAGCACTGTACATACCGGTCCGTTTGTCCGCGGCCGCCATTTTGTTTCTTAAACTTTGCGCTAAAACTAACGTGCGTGTTATACGCCGGTGCATGTTATACGCCGATAAATACGGTAGATTTTAATGTCATCTGACCAATCCAAGAAATCATATACAAGTGGTTCAACAGTCCCTCCATTGCAGAAGGTTAACATGAGTGATAAGCTCATGAAGGAACTCCCATTTAAGTTACAGTGCAGAGATAATAAGGAATGGGCACCTCTGCTCTAGGGCAGGAATGGGTAGCGGTAGCCACCACCTGATGTCCCTGAATTACAACTCCTCCCCCAAAGCTCCAATCATCATGGCCAAAGGTGTTGAGAGTCATTGTCCGACGGGCTGTAGGTTCCTTACCCTAGCATTTCAGAAATGAAAACGGCATCTGCCCATTATGCAGAAGGAAAACTGGTAGATGCATCTAAGGGTGCTACAAAAGAAGGAAAAAGGGTGAGGTCTATAGTGGTTAGTTTGAGGGTAAAGGAGTGAGGATTAGAGGATGTGACAACAGCATCAGGTAGAGCATTCCAGGTATTAACCACTCTGTTGCAAAAGTCATATTTTCTACAATCAAGTTTGGAGTAGTTAACATTAAGTTTATATCTGTTATGAGCTTTTGTAAAGTTACGGTTGAAGATGAAAAAGTCATTGACTGGTAAAACATTGTAGTAGATAATTTTATAAACAACGCTTAGGTCCAAACATAAGCGGCGTAGTTCAATATGTTCACACAGAAGTTAGAAAACCATCTTTTTGAGATGCTTTCACTTCCACAGGATTGGGCTTCATTGCCAACCAATTCTATCTGTTACACAGCAAATGCTGAATATTTTCTAAGTGGATATGCTGATATGCTGATTCTTAACCTGTGGCCTGACCCTGCAGGAAGAGTGAAGCCCTGTTCCAGGTGGAACTGCGGTGTTTCCTGCTTATTACTTGTCTGCAATCAGATAATGAAAGAGGAGTTCTGGGCAAATGATCTGAAGCTTCTTCAAAGGAATATTTGCTAGTACAAAAAATATTTGCACCTTGCATTTAAAGAAATTGCTACCTTGTATTCTTAAATAAAATAAATAAATAAAATTAAAATTAAATAAAAAACAGGAGAGTAATCAAACCAAAACATAAATAAGCAGTTAATTATCTATGAATAATTTAATACATTCCACTTAAGGAGAGAAATGAAAGGAGCTCAGAGAATGGCAGGGAAAATGTGAAACAAATTTAAGATGCAATCCATTTCACAATGTTTCCAGCTATAACAGAAAAGGAATCTTAAAAACCTGAAAAAGAAACCCCAAAAGCTTTCCTACCATAGAAAAGAAGGAAAAAGCTTCTTTTACAAGATGGAAGTTTCACTACATGCAACACAGGAGGATTTTTTCCATTAGCACAATTTCATTTGGGAATGGGGAAAGAAAAAAGCAGACAGATGGAAAGGTATACCATACAACTTGTATACAGACTTTTGATCCTTGAAGAATCAGTGTAGTATGGCTCCTCCAACGTTGGAGGGGAAGGAAGTTGTGAGCACTTTAGACCTATAGATGCTTCAATGACCTTTGGCTGGATACATTTGAAGTACTCCTGAATTAGGGACGCATAAAGTTTGAATAGTATTTAAACACTTCTTTGTCTGATTCAGGATCGAGTGAAGCCAGATGATTCTTCCAGGCTATGAAACCCAACTTAGGAGGGCTGTTTCAGAAATACAGGAAGATTGTGCTTCCAAAGTCTAACAAGCCAACATACTGGGGGGTTTAATTCAGGTCCTATAAAGCCCAGTGACTTCTCTGTGACTGTACTATAAATCCGACGCAGTAGATGACTCTGGAGAGCCAGTTTGCTATAATGGTTAAGGTATCAGACTAGAAACCAGGAGACTGTGAGTTCTAGTCCTGCCTTAAGCACAAAGCCAACTTGATGACCTTGGGCTAGTCATTTTTTTCTAAACCTTAGGAAGGAGGTGACAGCAAGCTACTCCTGAAAAACCTTGCCAAGAAAACAGTAGGGACTTTTTCAGATAGTCTCAATCTAGAAGGACTTGATTGAGCAAAACAAAAAAAGATGGCAGGCCTCTCATAGCTTCAGGGTCAATGGCTGGGATCAGTCCATGATGGAGTGTCTGGCTACAGATGGCCCAAGTTAAGTTCTCCTCTGAGATAAACAAAATGTTGGCAAGTGAGTGGGGAAAGCTCCCTTCTGATTTCTAGAGATGAGGAGGAGAGATGGGGTTTCTTTGTCCTTTCATAAGAATTTCTGCCCTAAGGAATAAGTACTGCCAGCTTTGGTAGTCCTGATAAATGGGTGACAGAAAAGATGGTCAAGAGTAACAAAAGATAGTCAGAGACAAAAGATAGTCAGAGACAACCTCAATCAGATGAGGTGAAAAGATAGTCAGAAACAACCTCAACTGGATAAGGTGTCTGGTTTGGCTTAATCAGTTTCCTCCTTAGCCTGAACCAAAGAGTTGTGACAAGATTGATGGCCTTGAAAAGATTTTTCAGACTCGTTGATTACCAAGTTAAGTTCCAAGGAAACCCAAAGAGTCATTGAAAAGTGTAAGGCCTATGCCTTTGATTAGGAATGACCCAGGAATTGTTCATGGCTCTGAAAACCTTGCCTTCCTAAATTTGCCCCTGTTTTACTAAGACTTAGCAATCAGCCATGCAAATGGAAAGTTGTTTGCTGTTCTCAATCTCAGTTTGGAAATATTGTCTTTGGATCTTTTTTAAACACAATTTTTGCTTCCCTTTATTACAGAAGTGCTGCACGTAGAACTTGTAGAGCTCTGCTTATAGGAGTCAAAGAAGGGATTAGTAAAGGTTACCCCACTTTTCCAAATTAGAAATATCTGCCAGGCACCTTGTACAGAAGGGTATCAATTTGACTGGGGAACGGAATTCTTTCCTGCAATTTGCGTTTTTGCTAGCTGGGGAATTCTGGGAGTTGAAGTCCACAAGTCTTAAAGTTGCCAAGTTTGGACATCCCTGATATAAGCAATGGATAGTATAATTTAAAGGGGAAAGAAGAACTTTCCATTTGAACCTTGCCTGTTTTTGCATATCAACACAGAAAAGATGGAACTGCTTTATTCTATTTTGCACCTATCTTTTTTTTAAAAAAAGGAAAAAAGTAGTCCAAATGCCATGGTTCAGAGGCTGAGGGAGTGGGCAAAGAGAAATGTAGGTTAAAATAGGCAAGCAAGAATTCTACCCTATGCTGTGCTAGTAATAATCCTACCTGGATTATTCTGGTCCCCAGTTCTAATCCCCACAATAAAAGAAAAATTGCTAAGGAACTGGAAAGATTAGAGAAGAGCAATAAAGATGGTGAAAGGAACTGAAAGGATATTTTGGAGATACATAAACCAAGGATTAGTAAAACTAGGAAGCATTTATGGTTTAATGAGCTGTATTCTTCTGAATTATTATAGAAGCACATACAGCCCTAGAATATCCAAAAGATGCATTATAAATCTTTACTGACAGTTGAACATATGCTGTCCAGGATCCGTCTGTGTTTGGTGGCTCTTGATGCACTGACTCCAGCCTCAGTCTACTCCTTGTGAAAGTCCCCAACACTTTTGAATGGCCTTTTCCTGACAATCCTCTCCAGTCTGTGGTCATCCCTGCTGCTTGTGCACCTTTTTCTTCCACACTTTCCCCTTCCACATAACTTTCTATTAATGTGCTTTGATACAGCACTTTGGGAACATCCAACTTCTTTTGCAATTACCTTTTGAGGCTTTCCCTCCTTATGGAGGGTGTCAATGATGGTTTTCTGCACAACTGTCAGGTCAGCAGTCTTTCCCATGATTGTGATTCCTACTGAACCAGACTGAGAGACCATTTAAAGGCTCAGGAACCCTTTGCAGGTGTTATGGCTTAATTAGCTGATTAGAGTGGGACACTTTGAGCCTAGAATATTGAACCTTTTCACAATATTCTAATTTTCTGAGATTGTGAATTTGGGGTTTTCATGAGCTGTAAACCATAATCATCACAATTATGCCAAATCAAGGTGTGAACTATCTCGCTTTGCATGCAATGAGTCTATCTCATATGTTAGTTTCACCTTTTAAGTTGCATTACTGAAATTAATGAACTTTTGCATGATATTCTAATTTTTCGAGTTTCACCTGTAAACGTAGCATTGAGAGATTTATTTCCTGGGTTTTGAGTGGAGGCGCGTCTGACATTAATCCTTAAAATCTTGCCTTTTGCATTTTAAAGTGTTTGATTTTCTTTTTCATGCACAAATATTTGTTGAATGTGTTTGTGAAACCATAGTAATCATAAAAAGCAAGTATTGCACACATGAGAAATTACAAGTAGTCCTTGACTTACAACTGTTAATTTAGTAACCATTCAAAGTTGCAAAAGTATCGAAAAAAGTGACTTATGACCCTATTTACAGCATCCCTATGGTCACAGGATCAAAATTCAGGCTCTTAACATCCAAATTAAGCAATATAATCAGACACTTTTAAAAGAACGCTTTGTAGAAGCCAGGCTTGAAGCTTTGTTCTTTTCATTTTTCCAGTTTCCTGAGACTAAGAATTATCTTCTTTTCAAAAAAGCTTTTAGAAAAACAGTGCATTAGTTGGGATTCTAATTCCTGAGAAGGAATAATCCTGTTGCCTCAAAAACAGGGTGTTTTTTTTTTTTTTAATAAACCGAATGGCTAAATATGTCAGCTAGTGATATCCCTGCTCAATCAGCTTTGTTCGCTGTTCTGGGAAGGGATTGGAGAGTGGAATTCAAAATGAACAAAAGTATGAGATTCCATCTGTTCGGTGCATGTGAGCTGGCAAACATGGCAATTACATTTATGCTGAATGATATAGATATCAGAAATAAACAATTCAAGGCTTAATCAAACAAACAGTGAAGTCTGCACCGAGATCAGGCAGCTTTGTATAACTCAAAAAGAAGTTAGGCCTGAAATTTTCATCTTCTGTTTTTGGCAATTTAAGACGCATGCTACGTTTTCTGTTTCTTGTTAAAGCTTATTTAGCAGTAGCTGTAAAATAAATTGTGCTATTATTCTTTGTGACAGAAGAAAAGCCCAAAGAGCTATATAATATTTTGCTAGTTCCTGTCTCCTCTCCAAATGGATTCTGGAAGCTTTTAAGACAGTTGAACCAAATAAGAATGATTAGGTATGTTTAAGAGGGGGAAATAATTCATTGTGCTATAAAGGAAACAAATGAGCTTTTCTGCCTGTAAGAAACTGTTTTGTAATAGCAAAAACAGACAAGAAGAAAATATGCTATTACTCTTAGACCTTTTGCACACTTTACTTGAAACATTAGGGCATTGTGCTTCTAATATTGTTGGTTTTTTTGTTTGTTTTTGGCTCAAAACTCTTGGGACTGCTGTCAGAATGTATTTCAATTGTAATTTGATTTGTCCTCTGTCTTTACATGACATTCTGAAGGAGGGGGCATTTCAGTTTATCTCCCTGGATTTTAATCCAGCAAATCTTTCTTTGTTCTGTGTTTAAAATAGAACATAGCACACTGCTTTGCAATTTGCCATCAATGTTTTAGTAGTTTCCTCTTGACAGCAATGACAAGTAAATGAAAAATTGATGGCAAAATATGGTCCATAACTGTGATAATTAAATTAATTTTTATTCTTGCACTTTATATCATTTACCAAATATGTATGATCCTCATCAGATACAGTAACTTGATGGGAATCATAACATTTTAACTAATTTTAATAAATTTGAGGGGGGAAACAATCCTGTTTTTAAAACTAGCCATTAAACTACAATTTAAATCCCTTAACAGTCAATTGAAATCATAATGGGGGAATCCTAAAACTTAAAAAATGTTTTAGTATTTAAATTAAACAAAGTTTTAAGCAAAGCATATGTACCAATTTATACATAGCTAAATGAGAATGGAAACAAACTACAGTATTTGAAGCTGTACCTAGTATTGCTTTTTATACTTACATGTGCCTGTTATGCAGTTTTCTCTAGAACCGGTTGTTAACTGTGTAGAATAGTGGGTGATTGAAGAAGCAGAGACAGATCTTCCAGTTCAACTCTTTATTGCAACAAGCAATAGCCTAACAACAATCTGTCTGACAGCTCGCCTTGTATAGGGAGCAGTCAGACGGCTCAGCCAATCAGCTTAAACTATTTTCCCATTGTGATGGCAGACCTGAGTGAAGCCTTTGCTTACCGGCTTCACTCCTTTATTTGAATATGCCTCCCCACTCAGTCAGGACATTGACCATTGACCATTGGCTAGCTTATGTAGTCGAGCAGGTAGGAGGGGCATTGGTGAGTTCTCGCCGACCTGTGCAGTTCAGTTGGGAGTGGCAGGGGTGGCCTGGTCAGTTGGGTCTGCTGCCGCTTCTGGCTTAGCCGATGGAATTGCCTGGAACTCAGCCCTAGGCATGTCCAATTCCTCGGGAACTGATTCTGCACTGACTGTTCGCTGGATTCCTGGTTCTCCAAGTATGTGCCCCAGCCGGTCTTTATGGGTTGAGTCTGCTACCGGTGGAATTTCAGTGTTCTTTTTATTTTCTAGTAGGGTGTTATTTTTGTTTTGGATTAGTTCTGATTGTCGGTGGGCTGAGACACCCAAGCACCCCTGGATTTGGTCGATTTGTCTTCACCAAATTTGACCATCCTCTAGCTCTACCCTATATGATTGGGGACTGGTGAAGGTTACCACCTTGGCAGGGACCCAGAGGGCACCTCTGGCGTAGTTATGGGCATAGACTAAATCCCCTATTTTAAATGACCGGAGCTGGCTGGTTGAGTTGGTAGGTGCCTCTGCTGTATAGTTAGGGTAGCCGATCCAGCTCCTTTTTTAATTGGCGACCCATTAATACTTCAGATGGGCTTCTATTTGTTGTGGCTCTAGGGGTTACATGTGGAACCAGTAGAAATTTGTCAATCCGTGTTTGCCAGTTCCCAGAGCCCATGCTTGCTAATGCTTCCTTGGTTGATCGCACCATTCTTTCCATCTGCCCATTGCTGGTGGTTGGAATGGCACAACCAAGCATGGCAGATTCCCAGTTCGGCTAAAAAGAGCTCAAACTGGGTGGCTGTAAACTGTGACGTGTTGTCAGATACCAGATATCTGGTAGGCTGTGTGTGGAGAATAGTCTTCGTAATACCCTTATGACTGCCTCAGCTGTGGTTGAGGACATGAGGACTATTTCTAACCATTTGGAATACACATCCACTATTACCATAAACATTTGGCCATGGAAGGGCCCTGAAAAATGTATGTGTACCCTTAACCAGGGTGCTTTTGGTGTCTCCCATTCATGTGCTGGGGCTGAGGGGGGTGCTGGTCTGGATTCTTGACATAGTTTACATGTGGCTACCCACTCGGTTATGACCCTGTCCATATTAGGCCCCCATGTATGCTTCTAGCTAGGGCTTTCATCCAGCAATGGGCTGTAACTGGCATCATGACCAGTTTGGGAGTGTGCATGCACACTCAAAAAATGCACGCACACCACTTCCCAGCTTTCAGCTGGGGCTTGGTGTAACAAGCAGCATCAGGAGATAAAGGACAGGTAAGAATCAGGGCAGGTGGGAGGGCCCAGTACTAGTTTTTGCTTCCTGTTCCTCTCCATGGAACAGAGGCCCAGATCGCACAATCCAGGCAGACCCGGCTAGATCCCATTCCTGCTTTCATCCTTACTATGCCAGGATGACCTATGTGCAGGGCTTCTAATATTGACCTCCTTACTTTAGTTGGGATTACCACCCAATCCCCCCATAGCAGACAACTCTTTTGTGCAGATAGCTCATGTTGTCAAGCATGAAATGGCTGGTCCCGCCGACTGGCCCTTTTGGCCACCCTCTCCATACCCAGCTGAGTATTTGGGCCAGGTTTCTGTCCTTGGCAGAGTGTCTTGCAATTTCAGCTGCCGTAATGGGGCCTGAGGGTAACTCCTCAATGAGGAATATGGGTGCAGTGGGGGCTGGGTCTTCCACAATAGTTGGAAGCAGGCATCGACCAAGGGCATCTGCATGGTCCAGGGACTTGCCAGGCCCGTGCCTTAGGTGATGGTTGTAGGCTGCCAGAAAGATTGTCCATTGTGTCATGTGTGGTGACAAAATATTCAGTGTTGGGCAGTCCCCAGCTAGCAGGCACAGGAGTGGCTTATGGTCAGTCTCTTGTTCAAATTGCTTGCCATAGATGTATTCATAGAAGTTTTTTACACCTGCCACCGCAGCCAGTGCCTCTTTGTCCAACTGGCTGTAGTTCCACTCAGCTGTCAACAATGTCCTTGAATAAAAAGCCTAATGGGATCGGAGACTCGATCCCATTAGGCATTTGGTGGCTGAGAATGGCCCCGATGCCAAATGGAGAGGCGTCACATGTGAAGGTGATTGGCAGAGTCTCATTATACTGCACTAACATGCTTTCAGATGACAAAAGTTTTGTAATGGCTGCAAATGCCCCAGGCCATAGTGCTTTCTTATGTAGAAGCCGGTGCAGTGGTTCAGCCACTGTCACCTTCTTTGGCAGAAATATACTATAAAATTTCAATGGCCCCAGGAATGCCTGCAGTTCTGTTTGGTTTCTGGGAGTTGGAGCTTTTTGTATGGCTCGGACTTTGTCTTTAGTGGGGTGCAACCCTGAACCATCAATGAGGTAACCCCAAAACTTGACCTTAACTTTTAATCCAACCTCCTGAAACCTACTAAGGACTATTCTTAAATGGTTGAGGAGCTCTTTGGTGTTGTTTGCAGAGATTAAGATGTCATCAAAATATGTCATGACCCCTGGAATCAGGTGCTCCATGAGACTTTGAAATAGTCCTGGTGCCACTCTCATGCCGAATTGTAATCTGCGGCATTTGAATGGCCCCCTGTGGTGGCATCTTCCACCGGCAACTACTGATATGCCTGCACAAGGTTTTTCCTTTGCATAAGAAATGTAGTAGGTACTGCATGACAGGCACTGGGTAGGCATCCTGTTGTAATGCCTTATTGATTGTACATTTGTAGTCCACGCAGATGCATTGTCTGATTTGAACCAGTGTGACTATTGGTGTTTCCCACTTGGCGTGGTCAACTGGTTCCAACCCCCCCTGGGCAATTAGCTTATCTAATTGCTCATCTATTTTGGGCTGGAGAGCAAACAGGACCCTGTGTGGCTTAATCCTTATGGGGGCAACTTGGGGGTCAAGATTGAAAGAGATGGATGTCCCCGTATACTTGCCCAAGCTCCCATTGAACATGTCCGCAAATTCCTGGATCAGTTCCTCAATGCTGTCATCCCGGACCATGTGGACACCAGTCACCCCCAGACCCAAGGATGCGAACCAGTCCAAGCCAAGTAAGCTTGGCAGGACACCATCCATTATGGTCAGCTTCAGTGGTCCCACAAACTTTTATAATGTCACTTGAAAGGACCTGCTCCCTATGACAGGGATGTGGTTCCCCTGATAGTCCTTTAGTGTGGTGTGTTGGTACTTCAATTGTCTTTTGGTGATTCCTTTCTTCACCATTGCCCAGGACATGATTGACATAGATGACCCAGTGTCAACTTCCATGTCATATGGTGACCCCTCAATGAGGACCTTGACATGGATTTTCTTTGTGGGTGGCAAACTTGCTTGCCCAATGGTTGTTTGGTATGTGTTCTTGGGCTCCATATAGTGTTCTTCTCTCTGCTGGGGTTTCTGGGGTTGCAGCTCCTTGGGACCTGTCTAGCTGGCAGGCTAGTTTGTGCAGTAAGCGGCAGGTTGACTGGCATAAGAGACTCTCGCCAGGTGCCCCTTTCAGTCACATCTCTGGCAAATGGCATCTTTAAACCTACATGCCAATCTAGGGTGGTTACCACCACACCCAGCACACACAGTCTGCCCTTCTTCTGTCTTGGGGGTCCTCTTTTTTGTTAATCAGAAGCAACAAACCTCATCATCCTCATCAATTGATTCTTCATGTTCGATGTGGTCTTGATGCACAGTGGCAACTCTATATGAAGATGGTGGGCTGACAGCTTTTTGAACTGCTGCTGTAGACTTTTTCGAGGATTCTGCGGCTCGGGCTTCACCTAGTGTGGTCTGCAGCGTAAGATTAGGCTTAGCAAACAAATGCCTTTGGAGATTCACGTCCTGCACCCTGCAGACAATTCTATCTAAAAGTACTTCATCGAGTTCCCTGAACTCACAATATAGTGTCACCTTTCTCAACACGACGACATACTGGTTAATCTTCTTGCTGGTTTCAGTGGTTGAACTCATACCATCTGATGATTTTTGATGGTGCGGGTGCATAGTGTGCTTTGAGCACATTTTGCAATATTGTCCATGGCACCATTTACACAGCTGCTAAAGCAAGGAGTGCTTTGGAGGTCTCAAAGATCTCAGCTCCGCAATAGCTCAGAAAGAGGGCCATCTTTCTGTTCTCCAAAAGTCCCAAAAGGTCATCAGCTTCTAGGAAGCACTCGAACTGGGTATAAAGGAGTCCCAGTTCTATGATGCTGTGTTGAAGGGAGCTGGTGGGGCGTGCATAGTCATCTTGATTGGACCGATGCAGGCCAGCAATTAGTGGCTGCATGGATGGTTGCTGAGAGTGAGGTGTTTGCTCCGGCTAGGATCAAGATCAGCTCTTTTTGTTTATTTTTCTTCTGATCCCATCCTCATGGCCAGTGTAGAATAGTGGGCAATTGAACTTCCAGTGGCGACATCAGAGTGGTGCGGAGGGAGAAAGATGATCTCTGTCTTTTGGCCCTGATTTTTTCATGCCAGGGGGTCTTCGAAGGAGCAGAGAGCTTGAAGAACTTCGCGAACAGAGGGGAACTTCGGTGGATGAAGTGGTGGTAAGCAACCACCCGCAAAAACCTAGGAACTCTCTACAACCGGCACAAAAGTGCCTGTCATGCCAACTGACATGGCAGGCCCGAGGACGTGATAAACCACACCAGACCAGAAAGACAAATTATATTTTTAGACTGTGTACTTTGTGAAGGCAAGGAAATCCCATATTTGAAAGGGTTAACCTGTCCAAAGTGACCATAGAAGGTCAGAGAGGAGAAAGCGGCGATTTGGATAAGAGAGATGTGATTTGAGAAAGCGGAAGCTAAAGAGAGGAAGAAGATGGAGATTGAATGGTGAACAGTGGTGAGGATGATCGCGGTGGAAGGAAAGGGGATGGTGCTAGATGAAAGTGGAAGATTCAGAATCTGGGCAACGGTTGGAGAGCTGAGGAGATAAGGAGAGTGGGGAGGAAGGAACAACAGCGGACTGGTAGATGGAAGGAAGACAAAAGAAGATGGCTGTATAATCAGAGCGGGGAAGAAGAACAAGGAATACAATAAAAAGACATCTGCTCCTACTTGGTGATTAAGAGACTCGAAGGTAGAGGACAAGATTGGAAAGTGGAATATAAATTGAAGAAAGGCAGTGAAAGAAAAAAACAGCGTAGACTTTGAGTGAACAATGAGAGCTGCTGGAGAGACGCTGTGCAGGGTGGATTAGACATCGTGGGAGGTTTTTGTTAAAAACTGAGTACATTTGGAAGATAAGACATCGTGGAACTAACGGGGTGAAATATAATTGATTGAAACAAATTAGGGGAAAATCTAATTTACATTAACGGTGATTATATCTACAGATATATACATATATATATTTCTAATCATTTTAAGTATTTCTAATTATTTATTGATAACTGTATGAATTTATATTGAGATTTATATTGTATGAAGCTATAATTTATTTAATCTATTTAAATATTTAAAAGACGTTTATACATAAACCAAACTGTGATTATATGCCATAGTATTATAAGTAATTAAGATAAGTTAAGATAAATTACGGTATAGTATATTTAATTAAAATAAATCAAATAGAATAAATTAAAAGTAATCTAGTGAGTTAAAGAACTATATATACAGTATATACAAAAGTATAGTTAGAAGAGACAAACTCCCATAGATACCGGTATATAGTTATTGTTGGACTATGTGTTAAGCAATAGGTGATTAAGAGATAATTAAGAAAAGATAAGGAATAAATAAGAATGAGGAAGATAGAATATCCCAATTTTGATAGTGGTGAATAGTGAAACAGAAAAAGAGAAGACTTACCTCCTATTAGTAAGTTATTTAAATTATACCCTGATTTTGATCGCTAAAGGAAAACAAATACAAAGGGAATATCTTAGAAAGAACAAAGAGAACTGATTAATAATAAGATCGGTGGATGGTAATTTGGGAGAGAATTTATAAAATTCTGGGAGAGCAGCTGGAAATTTTGAAAGAAATGACCAATATGGCTGTGATAGCTCAGAAGACTGGGAAAAAACCAACAGCCAACCTGACCCAGGTGATGACCGCTCCAGCAGGCCAACGAACAATTGAGGGAATGCTATCTATGGATAAGGGGAGTGCTAATGTTAACACACCAACGATGCAATCTATGCTCATAAAGATTTAAGAAACAATGGTAAAACTACAGGAGGCGATGACCAAAAATCATGGAGATTTGAAAACGGACATTCAAAAACTTGATGAGAAGATGGATTTAATCCAAGATGCAATGCAAAGAAATGAACAGAAAATAAATACGGTCGAAGTCAAGGCGGAACAAATGGGGAAAAAAGCTGGAACAGGTAGATCAGAAGATGATGGCATTCAATAAAGATTTAGAGAGTTCCCTGATCCATCTCAAAATGGAACAAGCCTCCTATTTTCTTAGATTCCAGAATGTGTTTGAATCCAAAGAAGAAAACTTAGAAGAGATAACGGCGGAGATGATAGAAGAATCATTGCAAAGAGATAAAAGAAAAATTATAAATGAATTCTCACATGGCAAGGGAAAAAGATCAAAGTAGATAATATTAAAAAAGCACAAGAAATGTACAGTTTATAGACATGGAGGAAAACTCGAATAGTAGAGAGAAATTGGAAACCGCAAGCCAAGAGGAGCAGAGGCAAGAACTGGAAAGTGAATGACTGGAAGAAGGAAATAAAGAATCTAAAAAACCCTAAGAAGAAGAAGGTATCCAAACCAGAGCAACAACAGCAGAAAAGATGAATAGAAACAAAGACCAAGTGTTAGATAGGAGAATGGAGAGAGAAATTAAATTAATAACTATAAATGTAAATGGTTTAAATGCCCCAGGGAAAAGACAGATAATAATGAGAAAGTTGTTGAAACAAAAGGCCGAGATCATATGCTTACAGGAGGTACATATAAAGAAATCAGATCATAATATTTAGAATATAATAAATTGGAGGAGCTCTATACAGCATTAGCAGGGGGGAAGCAGGGTGGTGATATATCTAAAGAAATAAATAAAGGTGAAGCAGATCTAAAAAACCCATGAGAAATTTATCGGGACAGGACAAACAAATATTTGTGTAATGGGAGATTACAATGGTGTTATAGATACTAAAAAAGATTATAAGAGTGACATTAAGAAACAAAAAAAGGAATATACTGCCGAAACTTTCTTTAAGATGGCCGAAGAGTTAAATCTATTTGATGTGTGGAGAGAACTAAATCCAAAAGGAAAAAAACCCCACTTTTTATTCAACTCCACACAAATCATACTCAAGGATAGACATGATATGGGCCAACAGAGAAATAAGTAAAGGGATTAAGGAGATAGTGATTGCCCCAAATACATGAGTGGATCACAACCCATTGATAATAATGTGGAAAGGAAGTAGGAGACAAAATAGACAATGGATATTGAATCCCCAGATAAAGCAGGAGGAAGAGTATCTTCAAACGGTAGTAAAAGAATTAAAGTTATTTTTTGAGGTGAATAAATAACAACATACCTCCCTGCAGAATCTATGGGATACAATGAAGGCAGAAAATCCAACCAAACCTGGGGGGGGGGACTTTCCAAGCCCTAATAGATTCTGGCTGCACCAGGTGTTTGATTAATCTAGCCATGGTCCTGAAATTGGGGATCAGAGCGAAAAGATTGGCCCGCCCGATCCGGTTTGAACAGGTCGATGGGTCCATGCTGGGAGGGGCCCATGCCACTCCCTGGCTTGAGAATTGGCACATCTGATTTTACACATTTTGTATGTCGGTAGCCCCTAAACTAATTTACATCATTGCTATGCAGAATTTCAAACATTAAGGATCAGGAAAGATGCCTGCTGGATGTCTTGGACAACAATGATTACAACAGATTCATTAATTGGATCATTGTATTTGTTTAGGAGTTAACTTCATAAAGAAGCATTCTGGAATGAAATTTGCCCAGGAATTGAATGGCTATCACCTTGGTAGTATTTTGAAGGGTTTTAAAGACTTGTCTTTCACTCAGGATTTTGAGAAGATATTAATGCCCTTTTCTTCCTTTCTATTCACTTCCGGAAGCCAAACCGGCTGAAAAGCAGCTGGCTGGCGTGGACGCCGCACGCTCATGCGCAGCTGAGTGATGGCTCGCGTGCCCGCTGAGATGGTTCTGTGTGCCACCTGTGGCAAGCATGTCATAGGTTAGCCATCATGGGTATAGGGCAACCAGGAAAATAAGTCCCCTTTCCTTACAGTTCTATAGCTTTAAAACAGCAAATATGAATAAATCCTACTTCAATGTCCACTCCAGCCAATGTAGGCTGGAAATATTTGAACAATGTTTCTATTTGATCAACAGGTATCCATGAATTGACACTCAGTTTTCCCAAGTTGTTTTTCAATGGTTTAGTGGGTGATAAATAGCAAAATCTATCTCATCCTTGCTCTATTTGACCTCTTGGTGGCTTTCGATACCATCGACCATGGGTTTCTTCTGGGATGGCTTCGGGGGATGGTAGTGGGAGGCCTTGTGCTGTCCTGGTTCACTTCCTTCCTCTGCAGCCGATCTCAGTCAGTGTTGATAGGAGGGAAGAGATCCAGCCCTCGCCTACTGCTTTATGAGGTTCCGCAGAACTCAGTACTCTCTTCGCTCCTGTTCAACATTTATATGAAGCTGCTGGGTGAGATCATCTGTCACCATGGACTAAAATATCACCAATATGCTGATGATACTTAGCTGTAGGTCTCAGCCCAGCCTATGGTGAGATGCTGTGTCCTCCCTCTCGCATTGCCTGGAAGCTGTTAGGGGCTGGTTGGGGAGCAATGGGTTAAAACTAAACCTTTGCAAAACTCAGAAGAAAGGTCTTCTCCGTGGTGGCTCCCTCTCTCTAGAACGACATCCTCCCAGAGCTTAGAACGGCTCCCACTCTAATACTCTTCTGAAGGGCGCTGAAGACCCGGTTCTGCCAGTGGGCCTGGGGAACCCAGAGCAGGATGGAGCCCATTAAATGGCTCGTGTGATCTGCTGTTGTCAGGGCAGGGGATGGGAGCTGGGACTGATTTTATATGGCTATAATAGAATTAGAGAAATGGCAAAATTTATGGGAAAGGAACTAAGATTAACAATGGCAACTTCTTATAAAGAAAATGTATATAAAATGTTTTATAGATTTACCACCTAC
>JAOYMU010000098.1:95188670-95200045 GCA_025802295.1 Psammodynastes pulverulentus | reverse complement strand
ACGGGCTCTGAGAACTCATTCACATGGGCCCTAGTACCTCTCGGGAGGTCTTCGGAGGTACTAACATTTCACCACTGAAAGGGTTGTTTTTAAAAGTCTAAAGCTTTCCTAGGCCATATGAGCACAAGAATATACAACCATATATTATACAGGAAAGCACAAAGAAAATCGATGCATACCACTAAAGTCCTTTGCCAAAACAAATGTATCTTCCATGATAGCACTAGCCCAAAATAGTTGTATTGCACAAGGAAAATGGAATAACTGAAGTTAGAAAACAAACATGATGAAAAACCACAGCAAGCCGTGGTACAATATTTACTAACCGTGAGCAAATGGAGATATTTTAAGATTTGTGAAGAGTGATAGAAAGTTGTGAGTAGAATGTTGTGAATGTGTGTTCAAAGAAGTAGAACAGGCTTTGAATACAAAAGAGCTACCCATTTTGTTACTGTATATAGCATTGAAAACTGAGTATGTCAGGAGAAGCCTAAAGCTAAGTCGAAAGCAGTGGGAATGGGGAAGTGAAGAAATGGGTATGATAAAAGAGAGAGTAAATAATGAATGGAACTGGAAGTTAGTTAGTTAGTTAGTTAGTTAGTTAGTTACTTAGTTAGTTAGTTAGTTCACTTTATTGTCATTGTACCTCATACAACAAAATTAAATACCTTCTTCACTGTACATGACAGTAAAATAAAATACAATACAAACACAAACACACATCCTTCACATTCTAAACATTCAGTGGTGAGATTCAAAATTTTTTACTAATGGTTTTGTGGGCATGGTGTGGCTTGATGGGCGTGGCTTGGTGGGCATGGCAGGGGAAGGATACTTTAAAATCTCCATTCCCACCCCACTCCTGAGGGAAGGTTACTGCAAAATCCCATTCCCTCCCCTACTACTCAAACTACTTAAAATTTCTGCTACCCGTTCTCTGAACTACTCAAAATTTCCACTACCGGTTCTCCAGAACTGCTCAGAACCTGCTGAATACCATCTCTGTATACATTGAATTGAAAACCCCTGATACTGCATTAATATTGCACTATACAGTAGAATTCAATAAAGTTACTGCCCTGGGATAAAAGCTGTTTCTCAGCCTATTTGTCCTTGTTTTTCAAAGTAAGGATGAAGAAACAGTAAGGTGTTCAACTAGGAAAGGGGAGACCCAAGCTCTGGTCCCAGTCCTTAAAATAATTGAGGCAAAACTCTTACCACGCACAGCTGTTCATTTTATTTATCCATCTGTTCTGTTCTCTTACTTTATATAACCTTTTCTCCTGTCAGATTTTATCCAGTTGTTCCTTCCCTAGAGAAAATACTGAATAATATCATTAGTCCCTTCTTACCAAAAGAAAAAAAATGTCTCCACTGTTAAAAGTAGGTCAAACAACACATTGCAGCCAAAAAAGGATGTGGATGTAAATATCAGTGGTGGAACTGGGATGGGCTGATGTCCAGGCCAGAGCCAGGCGGCTTGAAGTTGACATGAAGCCTTTCACAGTCCCCTGTTTCTTCTTGCAGGATCCATTTTTTCTCTTCTTCCTTTTTAGTAAGTAAATAAATAGAAAGGAATTAATTTAGAGCCAGTTTGGTGTAGTGGTTAAGGCAGGAGTGTCAAACTGGTGGCCCACGAGCCAGATGCGTCACATGCAGGCCCTGCCCATCCCAGCTCTGTGAAGGGAAAAACATCATGTTATGTAACTTGACGGCAACATGATGCCGTGAGTTTGACACCTGTGGGTTAAGGCATCAAGTTTGAAGCCAGGGGGCTGAGTTCTAGTCCTGCCTTAGACAAAGCCAGCTGGGTGACCTTGGGCCAGTCACTGTCTCTCAGTCCTAGGAAGCAGGCAAGGGCAAACCATTGCAGGGGTTGTCTAGGCAACTATGAAGAGTCAACACTGACTTAAATCTATAAATAAAACAAGGCAGCAAATTGGCCAGGTGGATGATTACATATACCTCTGAGTTCCTTCTTTTTGCTTTTTGTTTTTACAATGTAACACAGATCTTTGTAGGAAGGAAGGATAAAAAAATGTCAAATAGCTTCAACAACTGTGTGATTCAAGCAACGTTCCTTTGTGTATCTGCAACACATATAAATACAGGTAGTCTTCAATTTACAATTACAATTGAGCCCAAAATTTCTGTTGCAAAGTGAAACAGTTAAGTAAATTTTGCCCCATTTTATGACCTTTTGTGCCACCATTGTTAAGTGAATCATTGCAGTTATTAAGTTAGTAATGTGATTGTTAAGTGAATCTGGCTTTCCCATTGACTTTGCTGGTCAGAAGGTAACAAAAGGTGATCACATGACCTCGGAACACTGCAACCTTCATAAATACGAGTCAGTTGACAAGCATCTGAATTTTGATCATGTAACTATGGAAATGCTGCAATGGTCATAAGTGTGAAAAAGGGTCATAAGTTACTTTGTTTCAGTGCCGTTGTAACTTCGAATAATCACTGAACAAATTGTTGTAAGTTGAGGACTATCTGTAATGAGTTGGAGCTTTCACTGCATGGTTAGGCCATCTTGACTTCTCAATTCCCACGGACCTAAACCAGGTTGGGCAACTATAGTACCTTTATGGCCTGTGGACATCAACCGTCAAGGAATTCAATACTTCTGAAATGAATTGTGTAACTATATATTATAATCCACAAGGAAACTATCCTGTGCTTGTATGCTTCTAGTTTTTTTCGTATAAAATTCATAGCTATATATGTTAAAACTATTTATTTAATACAAATTCAGAATGGAAAGCAGTTTTTCCCCATCTCTAATGTGCCGTAATCTCTAATGAATATTGATCCCTAATGTATCAATTTAGAGGTACGTGTAATGACTATGAAAGAGAAATGTTAGCTTCACATCCGAAGTTATAAAAATTGCGACCTAATACTTCCCTCTTTTCTGGAACAAAATTATTTAGTGGTAGTGTAATTCAAATGCTACATTTGGGACATACAACCACTTGAAAAATTCTAAATTAGCATTTTTCAAACTTGGCAACTTTAAGACGTATGGCTGGGGAATTCTGGGAGTTGGAGTCCATATATTTTGAAGGGACATGCATAAGTGCACCAACGTACCTATCGTCCCTGTCCTAAAGTCCTTTTTATTCGTACTTGTTTATACTTATATGTTTATATGCTATGTTCATACTTGTACTTGTTTTCTCATATATGCTGGACAAACAAACAAATAAACAAACAAATAAACAAACAAACAAAGTTGCCAAGTTTGAAAAACGCTGTTAATAAAATAATGACGGCGTGTTTCAGATTACATTGCATACATATCACCACTAGAGGGCACCTCACAAGTAATAGCAGTCCCACATCTTTCAGAGCAGTGCTGCCAATCCTTTTTCTCCCTGGGGAATTCTGGGAGTTGAAGCGTACATATCTTAAAGTTGCTAAGGTTAAGGAGCATCATTCAGAGAATACTAAATCAAACCAATATAGGGCAATGGGAAAAAGAGCTGTAATGTCCTTACTACAAAACATCTAGCACTTGTGTGCTGGTGGGATGGATGGAGAGGAAAACTAAATGACATTTCTGGGTTGTCTTCTTAGATGTGTTGCATTAAGGAAACCATAATCCTGTTTCTGATCTTTACACGTTGTTTAGTTATTGTTTATAAGCAGGCTGCTCTCCAGAGCATTATAATGTGTAATTAAGAATTTATACTTTTAATTTTGGCTACTTAAATAATCAGACTAATTTCTTCCTAAATGAACAGCAAGAGATGTTTGGGGGACAGAGGTACTATACGAGTTGGTTTCTCTTTTATTATGCTTCTTACTTGCAAGCGCAATTATGCACAGGAATCTGCTTCACTATCTGAACAAAACCCTGAATTGCTTCTCCACGTGTTGATCAGCAAATCAGATTAAATATAATGTAATAAAACAATGGTTATAAAATGGTGTCTCCATATAGGCTACGTGGAGTTTGGAAAAATAAACTGAGCCAGATGAGAGTTGCAGACTAACTAATCTGCACCAGCAACCCATCTGGAGAATGTATACAAATAGGAGCATTTTGATTTCCCTCTCTTATAGTTTCAGAGTGAACAAATATGTTACTATCCCACTTTCTGGCCTGAAGAGGTTTATAATGTTTGAAGGATGATTGGATGCTTGCACTGCAAATATAAGTGTACCTCAAACTCTAGAGTATTCTCTACATGCTATGTTTGATGATACACTAAATCCAAATGTCTGGTTAAATGTGGCATCGTTTTACTGTCCATCAGGACTTCTTAACCAGACTCCTATGATTATTATTCCATTTGAAACACTACAAGTCTTGATTAGAAATTCTGTAAATGAAATCGTGGGTCAGTCAAGCTTTTGATTAAAAAGCCTAGTGTGGGTACAATGCAACATATGTGTGCATACTTATTAACTCAACTTCAACTTTTGGCTTAGTGGGTCATGCATGCATAACCTCGGATTGGATTCATGTATTGTGGCTTATGGTATTTTGACTTGAAGTGTTGTATGAACTCAGCTGCATTTGGTTGAACTATCAAATTATAGTTAAGTAAACCATGGCTTAATATGCTATATGAATATAGCATTTGGCTATTCATTTGGTACCAAAATTTTTATTTATATCTCATCTGTATTGTTTTTATAAGTGGCAAACATAGCTAATATCCTTCCTCCTATTTTCTCCAGAACAACAACCCTGTGAGGTGAGTCAGGCTGAGAATTAGAGTGACTACCACTAGCTCAAGGACACCCAGCCAGTTTTCATGGCTAAGGCAGGACTGGAACTCATGGGCTCCTGATTTTTAGCCTGGTACCTTAACTACTAGACCAAACTGGATCTATGCATCATTCCTGAAATATACTTGGAATTTAAGCCCATTTCTGTTTCTTTACAAACAAAGCCAATGCAGGTAAACACGGTACAACATCCAATACATCACTTTCCACATGTATTGGGACTGCAGTTCTCATCATTACTAGTTATGTTGGCTAGTAACCCTAGCAGCTCAGAGTAATGTACTAAAAACAACAACTGGAATTTTCATCTTGTGGGAAACTACGCATAATTCACTGCAGGGTTTGTCTATTAGAATTTCATGCTGATTATCTATCTTCAGCCTACCTTTAGGATTCAAGTCCTCAACCCTGAAATCAATTAGTTGAAATTATGCTGTGGAACGGGAGAAAGCTGAACTAGTGGCTGGTGCTGAGTTTATTCACAGCTGCACTTACATTCCCCTTGTTATTTAAGTTCACTCGTTAATTGCTCTGCTAAGGAGTGTTACTGCTAAAGGCTGCTGAAAAGAGTGTAACCTAACTTGTGAAAATGGCATTACAAGGAGAAGGAATAACATTTGGTAAATTGGGTATTTGAAAGAGGTTATTCTTTTTTTTTCCTACTCAGCAGAAAAAATTAAGGAATGGGAGGCTTTAATAGGGGTATTTTCTATTTTTCTGTGTTTTTGGTTAGCCAAAATGTTCTATATTTGTGAAATGAAGCAATTACTGTAATAAAGGAGATTTTAGTTTTATATTCTCTAGGAGAATATAAATGTAATATATATTATATTCCTTACTGTTTTTTTTTTTTATAACAACAACCTGTGAGGTAGGATGGAGAGATTTAATCAGATAGAAGTGTTTTAGCAATGCTTTAAAATGTTTTCTGGTCTGTTATATCAAGTTCAATTTAAAAGTTATTCATTTGACTTGCATTCCATCTCTGGGGAGTATTCAAAATGGTTAATAAAATTTGAAAGAATAGTTTTAAACATTACATGTGATACTGAAATTTATTTAATTTACTGATTAAAATCCCTTGTGGAAAAAGCTAGCTTGCTTTCCCAAACAAACTTGGAAATAAAAACAACATATATGAGATTGAACAACTTTTCTTGCAGCAATTATGTTTGAAATTGTCTGGCACTTAATAAAGTAGGATATGTTGGTTGCATCTCTTCTGTCTTTTAGCATCTATATCAAAAGTAGCTAGTCCATTGCCTGTGCTTCATTCAAATGCAAGATCACCAAAATGCAAGGGCTCACCTTTCTCATTTTATATTGTTCAAAAAATGCTTGAGAGAACCAAGAGGGGAAAACTAAAAAGAAAAAGACTGACCAAAACTTACATTGGATCTCCAAGTAATTTCAAGTAAGCAAGAATAAATGTGTGTGTGTGTGTGTGTGTATTATAAGCATTTTATCTTTGCTATCTTCTTTGGAACAGTTGCTTCTTAGAATAGGCTTCTATTTGTGCTGGGGGATGGAAAGTAAATTTAGAAATCATAGCTTGTACTATGGGAGCTAAGATATATGTCTGTACATTTTCATATACTGATTACATTTTTAATATATTTTAGACATCTGTGTCACATTGGATGGAGCCCCCAAACAGATTTTGTTGTAAGTAGTTGTCAAGGTCTATAACTACTCCTTTGGGATCATATCTTTCCTATTTGTATTTATTTTGAAAGTCTTACTATTAAAGGAAAAACTGGTTTTCTGTTTGTTAAATTTACACTTTCACTTAATGTGTCAGAAAAGTGTGGTCTAAATGATTCATGATGTGTAATGAGATTTTACAAAAGTTTCCCATAAGCTTGAAGCACATGGGCATAGAGCTGCAATTGTCTAAAACTTGTTTTTCTTATTTCCATCTTTATTCTTTGCTCCTTTTACAGTAAATCCCCATGTTGGCTTTGGCAATGTTTACAACTCCCCGCCCCCCTAAGCAGTACAAATTATAATTTATTTAGCAAGGGAAAGCTTAAAATAACTCCCAACATTTTGATCTCTCATAGTCTGCTAAGCCACAATGAAACAGTTATATTGTATCCCACAACATCATTTTGGGTGCACTATATTTATTATCTGAGTTTTCCCACATAAATCCTAATGAATTTGGTGAAGTAGAAGCAAAGAGGCTCAATACCATACTTCTGATATAAATTGTTGTTACGGGTTTATCTTGCAGACTAATATAGAGCCGGAATTAAAGATGATATTTACTCAAGCTGGTATAACACAAGATCACCTGAAGGACAAGAGAACATCAAAAAAGATTTTTGAAACTATTGAGAATCAAGGGGGCATCCAAACTGTTTTAAAAGAGGCAAAAGGTATACTGGGACAATGATGTATAGCTATCAGCTGTTTTCTGCAAATACATTAATGTTACTACAGAAATATTCCAGTTCATGTTTATAACTTAATGGGTCCTTTAAGTTTGTCCTATGGTTACATAACAATTTAAGACCTGTAATCATAAATGTAAGATCCTGAATATAAAATACATATTGAATAATTCCATTTATTAATACTGTATTCCTCTACCAGGAAACAATCAGAACTTCTATTTATGTCAAAATGTTGGTTTACAGGTTGTCCTTGACTTACAATAGTCTGTTTAGAGACCATTCAATGTTACAAAAGCACTAAGTTACTTACAACCGGTTTTCAGTTACGACCTTTGCAGCATCTCCATGATCATGTGATCAAAATTAATATGCTTGGCAACTAGTTCGATATTTATGATAGTTGCTGTGTCCCACGGTCATGTGATCACCTTTTGTGACCTTCTGACAAGCAAAGTCAATGGGGAAGCCAGATTCACTTAACAATTGTGTTACTTAACTGCAGTGACTCACTTGACAATTGTGGCAATGAAAAGTCATAAAATTCAGTTAACAGATGTCTCAATAACAGAAAGTTTGGGCTCAATTGTGGTCGTACATCAAGAACCACCTGTATTTAACTTGGAGTTTGTATATCTAATGTATTGAAAATGTGGACTGAAGTGGCCTGGGTTAGAGTTGACTAACTAACAAATCAAATAGAAATCAAACCATTAAATAAATCAGCCGGGTAGCTGGATTCCATTCTCACTCACTGAAAGGATTACATTGCCAAATACCATGAATGAACTATACATGCAGTAACACCCTAGCTGTGCTCTCCTCCATTTCAGAATCACATGGATTAGGCTGTAATGAAGACCTTCCTTCCACAGCCGTAGCTCAATTACCCTGCATGTCTCCTTCCAAAAAGACATCCCACTATAATTTGATCCAAAGCTTGAAGGAGCATCTGAAAAGGGCACACAGTGACTATCACCTAACTCCGGTCAGTCAAGAAGATCTAATTTGTCAGCTCAAAAAAGGAACACCATTAAAACCGGCAAGTATTTTCTTTTTTATTATTATTATTTTAGGATTAGTCCCAAAAGTAATTTGACGGGAACTTTAGATATTGAAAGTCCTGCAAGAATCTTTCAGATAGTTGAGGATAATGGAACTGGGTAACCGAATGTTTCAGGCTAGAAAATACTGAATAGGCAAAAAAAATATGCAGTAAAGAGTTTTAGTGGCCTTACGTGTTATATACTGAGAATAAGATGACAATGACAAACAGAACAGTATTGAAAAGATGAACAACAAAATGGGTGTTTAATACTGGCCTAATAAAGCTTCCTCTTTCTCCTGTAAGTAATGGATTGGTTAGCTAACCCTATTAATAATTAGTTCCATTATAGGCTTGAACTCCTAAAAATGTTTTCAATGTTTGATTTTTTTTTGTTTCTGAGAAACAGGTGGCTCAAAATCAACTTTCCAAAGATGAAGGAATAGTAGCTGCACTTAAGGATATAATTCAGAAGAGGCACCCAGCAATACCTGCTTCAGGTAGATAAAGATTTAATTTGCTCTATCCTCCCACCCCCCCAGCAAGAAATAATGAAAGCTGCCATGCATGCGAATTCTTTTAAAGAAGCCCAGACATGTTCACTGGAGGAATGTCAATTGACCCCCAAGAAATAGTCCAATATTGAAATACTGGCTGTATGTTTCCTTTTTAATACTGGGACTTTACTAGTCAATGAGAAATGTGTGTGGCTTGTAATGATTAATTGGATTTGCTCATTTATTATTGATACAAACTTGGAAAAGCTCATACATTTTGACAAACCTAATATTCACTGTTTTGGATTTTTTAGAGTAAGTAGCTAGGGCAGAAGGCCCAGATTCAATCCCTGGATCTTTAAGGGCTTAAAAAAAACACCCTCCATTAGTGCCATTGCGTGGCAGTGGCTGAAATTATGCATTATGCTAAGTTAGTATTTGCTTTAATTGTAATGCATTTGATAACATTAGATGGGTAGATACAATACTAAACCATAAACATGATTGATGAGTGATTGAATTCATTTCCCATAGCAAACTTCAGTGTGAACTAACAAGTCGTGATATAAGACTCTTTTGCAAGGCAGCATAAAAGTTGTTTTCTAAATGTGTTTGCTTTTCTCAAAATACTTCAGCTTAATTACTTTGTAAGCCTTACTTACTTCCATTAGGGCTGGTTGGTTGCAGATTGCCTGAATCCTTTGTTGTATATCCAGAATTGGATTCTGTTTGTTTCCTGATTCTAATTACATTGCATTTTAAATTGTTTAACAGTATATCATTTTTGGGGTGTGTGTGGCTCTAGTTTTATTCATTTGGTTTGCAAAAGCAATTCGTGCAATTTCCACTTCTGTTAGTTTAGATCAGGGCTGTCAAACTCTCGGCCCATGGGCCGGATGCGTCACGCACTGGCCATGCCCGTGCCCGATTTAGCGAAGGGGTGGGAAGTCTCAATACATCACGTGACACTGTGATGATATGAGTTTGACACCCCTGGTTTAGATAATGAATTAGACATCTAACATCAGTATTCATGTGTAAGTTTTATTAATTGCTAAAGATTTTATGTTTCTACGCATGTAATAGTGATAATATTCAATCTATAATATTTTTGGCAATTCATCTATATTTCTTTAGAACTAGATTTATCAAGATTGAGGGAAAAATGTATCTCCAACTCCAAGAATCAAAACATTCCCTTCTATAATTTTAATAAATGATTGAAATTATAAAAGGTGAATAGTTTACTGAATATACCTTGAAAGAATTGTTATTTTCCTTTGTTCAGTTTAAAACCATAATAATAAGTTAATTTCCCTACTTTATCTTGATCTGTTTTTCCCAATTTCATAAGCTCTTTATGGGCTTCTGGTAGAAAGAAGAAAAATAGAATATACACCCACACCCACAAACACACATTTTTCTTTCCAATAGAAGTCTAAACATTGACCTGGATATTCAAATATTTACATTATTTTACAACATGCACCTCTTTAAGACATATAACACCTACTTTCTCCTTTTCTTAAATTTCAGGAAAAAAAACTTTAAAATTTTAAAATGCTAATCAAATGTTTGATCTTCTGTTTGTTCTGAATCATTTTTGATCTGTTCTATTACAAAGACTCGAGCACTGTCCTAGTGTTCTCCGTTGAATGTACAAAGTCTGTCATCATTCATAAAGACCTCCAGACAAAATGAAGGAGGCAACCTATATTTAATTTTTCTTTCTTGGAAACAAATTGTTGAAAATCTTATCTCTCTCTGTGTTCAGACTCAGAGTATATCTGGAGGGTCATCTGCTAATACCTCTATTATTGTATCCCCAAGCTTTACAGGAAGCCATTTGTTATTTTTGTTGAATTTTGTTGTATTATTTTTAAATTTCAAATTAAGTTTATATTGTAAAGTATGCAATTATAGATAGATTGTAGTTTGTGATATAATGTAAAAAGACTATAATCGCTTAACTCTTGCTGTCTTCATTCATTTTTGTCAAACCAGCTTTATTGCATCTCTTATTTATGTTTTAAAAACAAGAAACAGATTTATTCTCAAATGCTTTTTCATGAAACAAGTTTGGGAAAAGGATAATATAAAGTTAAGAACAAAGTACTAACTGAATATATTAAATTCATCAAATATATGCATTTTAATATAAAAACTTAAATGTTTAACAACGTACCATATTTATGCAATTAAGTCTTAACATAGTAGACAGTTCTTTGGGGCACCATTTTAAGATACCAGATAAAGGTAAATAATCTTTCAAAATAATCCAATCAGTTAACTGAAAATTTAAAATACAATAACATTGGTAAAAATGGGACAAACTCAAAGTATAAAATAGGATCAGGTAAATCTGAATAGATTCAGTATGAAAATCTGAATCATTTTTCTATAGAGCAATATCCAATATTTAAAATTATTGAAAGAAATATTTGAATATCATGTGCTGGAGCTCCCTCTTCTGGTGCCAAGTATAGATCCAACAAGAATAGACTGTAAATTATAGGATAGGATAAGATAGGATGATCTATTGCCTTTGTAACTAGATTTCCCCCCTTCTACTGTGCAGCCTAAAGCTTTCCTGCTTACAAGACATACTTTTAGCTTAGGGCAGTGTTTCCCAACCTTAGTCATTTTAAGATATGTGGACTTCAACTCCCAGAATACCCAGCCAGCATATGC
>JAOYMU010000098.1:95174694-95188570 GCA_025802295.1 Psammodynastes pulverulentus | reverse complement strand
ATTCTGGGAGTTGAAGTCCACATGTCTTAAAATGACTAAGGTTGGGAAACACTGGCTTAGGGCATGTCTACTCCTCTCTCCCATAGCCCTAGCATGTTCTGCCGTACAGATAGTCCTTAACTTACAACAGTTCGTTTAATGATTGTTCAAAGTTCAACGGCACTAGAAAAAGTGATTTATGACAGTTTTTTCACAATTATGACTTTTCCAGCTATCCTCATCATCATGTGATCAAAATTCAGATGCTTGGCAATTGGTTCATATTTATGGCTGTTTCTGTGACCCAAGGTCATCTGATCACCCTTTGCAACCTTCTGACAAGCAGTGTCAATGGGAAAGCCAGATTCACTTAACAACTGGTTATTAACTTATCAACTGCAGTGATTCACTTAACAAGAAAGGTTGTAAAATGGCGCAAAACTCACTTAAATGTCTCACTTAACAACAGAAAGTTTGGGTTCAATTGTGGTTGTAAATTGAGGACTAGTTGTACTTGGGGGGGTGGGGGGAGATTTCCTGACAGGTATGAGTGAAAAACACTGGGAGTGCATGCCAAGAAAATATATTCCTAGCAGGGTCACCCAAGGCGTGAAGGCTGTGCAGCTGTCTAGCTAAAGAAGCACATTGTCAAGCTTGTTCACTTTATAATTTGTCACACTTCCCTATATTGGGCAGCAGTGATATAAGATGTTGGAGGCGGATGATCACTTTAGTGACAATGGCAAAGGCATCTATTCATACCATATTGCATAAGGCAATGGTAAACATGTAGTAACAATTAAGAATATTTCAAGAGTACTAATAGTATTATGACATAGCTTGATTAAATTCTCATAGCTAGATTAAATTTAATCTAGCTATGACATAGCTAGATTAAATAATAGTTCCCACTATTGTCATCCAGGAAAAGAACTTCTGAAGCTGCAAAGACAGAATTAGTGGAAACGTGGAATATAGGAAGGATGAACATGGGAAAGCTCAGCTCAAAGAAAGATGAAGTGATTACAAATTGGCACCTTAGGCATCAGTGAACTGATGGATTTATGATCACATTCAATTTGGAATTGATAGGAAATGGAGTGGAAACTGGAATGCCAAAGCTGGAAATAAATAGTAAGGAGGAAAATGAGGTTGATTGTATGGCCTAGGAAACCAAATGAAGTAGATGAATGATTTATCAGTTTCTGCCGGTCCCATTATTTCTTCATAGCTAATGCTTTTCTTCAATCAATCAATGCCTCTAAACATGGCTATAGAAATCAAATTGGTATTATGCTAAGGGGAGGTGGAAGAGCCAGTTGTAGCATCAAAGAAAGCCTTTGAGGTCTTCCCCAGGTCTCGCAAGAACAGGCACACTATTTGAAGAATTATTTGGAAAACGGTGAAGGTCAGGTGTGTGCACTATTTGGAGAATGAAGGACGCATACAAAGTTGGCTTGTTTGATTAAAGTTAAAATATATGTTATTTCTGGTAACTATTAATGGATTTTTGTTGATTAGAACTAAATGATGACACTTTAAAATGTATAAGAGATATGGGAAGAAAATATTGTTGTATCAGAGAAAGGGATAATTTATTAAATGTGTATTTATCATGATGAAGGGAGTAATTTTTTTATTTTAAAAAAATTCTCTGGATATTTTTTTCTTGTCATACTATCCTATGTATTAGATTTTTTTTATCCTTGTCTCTCTAAACTTTAATAAAAATTCTTTAACAACTGATCTCCCCCATTCTTGCTTGATGAAGAGTTCTCCTTTAAAATTCATAAGTTTGCAAACAGAACAATAAATTTTCCCTCAATGTCATATGGAACAATTCATTCCTTTGATGTTATTTTTAAGTATACTTGATAACTATTCTGAATTTTTAAGTTTTACTATTTAAGTGATCTTGAAATCCTTGAGACTTATGCTAAATGTTTAGGCTACCTTTTATTTTGGTAGAATGAATTAAAACCTAGTATATTGAATTTATATTTTCATTTTAATAACCAAAGATGTTTGGGACTAATATTGAGAAACTGTTTTGCCCATTGATGTTGTAGCAGATAAAACAGTAAACTGAGGCCCAGATCTGTATGGCTGGTTTGCAGGGGGTTAAAACAGCTGATGTTCCCTGGTTTTTTTTTCCTCTTCTGAAGATAAAAAAAAAAGTTAGGTAGTGATAAACCTCAGATTGAGTCTTCCTAATCTATGTTTCAAGTAAGTAAACTTTTACAAACTGTAATACTCTGTCAATCTGCCAATCAGTCCCAAAGATTAAATGACACTAGGTCTAACAACAAACTGGCTTAATACATTGTACAAATACATTTATCACTCCCTAAAAAGGTGGGTCACAACATTTTCTATAGTCAATTTTTTGTCTCTAGTTCTTAGAAGTTGCTTTATAAACGTGGTTAACTTATCCCATTAATACTGAAATTGGAATGGGAGCGATAGAAGCAAAGATGAAATTGAAGAAAAAGATTAGGGAAGTATCAACAACTGGGGAGAGAATGGGTGAAACATTGACATACCCTACAGAACAGTAACTTAGTAAGTATTGAATTTTGAACATCAGTTGGAGAAAATATATCCCTATGAGAGTTTATAGCATCCTATATGTGGGAGATCATGGCCAACTGTCTAGCTGGAAGCTTATTTGAGAGATTCTATTAGGAGATAAGGACTGCAGAGACTGCAGTATCGCTGTTTCTAATAATTCCCTACCTGCATGTTTTTGCAGCTCATCTAGTCATTTAAAACTTGTGTTTTTTACTTCATAGACTATTCTTTTTACATTCATTTAAGACAAAATTATATACTGAGAATTTAACTTTCAACCTAAGTATGGATGAGTGTGTAATCTATTCTATTCTTCTTTTTTAAAAAACCATTTCTAATATTTTAAATAATGGCTTCAGTGAATAAAATTACTTACATCTTTGATCTTTTCTTGCAGGTAATGAAGAGTTTCAATCTGACTTGGAGTATGAAGATGAATGGGATGAGTAAAATAGTGCTACCTGCTAGAAGAAGCACTACTTGATTTTTCTATGTTGCATATATAACTTGACTTTTTAACATGCTAATAAAATGTTTTCTTATTTCCCAGTACCGTAACTGAGTTATTTAAAAGACTAATTTAAAATGCCAGAGACTAGAAACAATCTTTTAATATTTTGTCACTTGTATATTTATAGTCCACTTTGATTCCAGGAGTTCATTTTGAGCTGGATTTTGTGTAAAATGGAATTGAGTTTTTTGAATTGTGCTTATTACAATATTCCAACTTGTTAAATTTTATAATTGCTTCCATTCCTATCTTTAGATACTATTTTTTAGATTCTTACATTTTTAGATAAGCCTAACCTGTTCTTCCCTAGTGCCTTGTTCCTATTTTTCATCTCTCTAGGTAAAGGATAAGGTAGAACTTTGCAAGAGGGCAAAGGGTCCATGCTCCCTCTTTACAGAAGGTGTTCAGTGATTTTTGGTGGGGATTATAAGAGACTTATCCTATTTGGGTTGGGATCTCAGGACATCTGGAAGATACCAGATTGGGAAAAAGACAAGCTTAATTTAAACTAAATTCTGAAAGAATTTGAGTCAGTTTCAGGAAGAGAGAAGATCAGCACAGCAGTAGCTTCATGGAGATGCAGTACAGCAAAGTATGAAATGTATTGCCACTAATGATATTGTCCGTGTGCCCCATAGCTCCACTGCAGCTGCCTAAGCCTGTGTCAGCTTCTCTCACAACTTCTTCTGGCCTTCCAAACACTCTGCCCCATCCTCATGGTCCTAATAGATTGGGCATAGCTGGATCAGTCATGTTTTGGAAGAACATATCAGTGTGGCAAAAAGTGGAAATTATGGAAGCTTTAATATGGCGAGGAATAAAATACCATTTCACTACTTCTGCCATTGTATCTAGACTCTGAGAATTGCAGAATACATTAAGATTACTTTGTGGCTTGTCAGACTCGTTAATAAATTTGTTTCAATGCTATACGTATTTATATTGATAGGGAAAGAACATTCCAGTCATTTATTAGAACAAAGACAAAAAATGATAAAATGTACAAGTTGTAAACAGATAATTAGAAGCTTTCAATTTGGGCACTGAGCAGTAACATCCATCCACAATTGTTTTGAGCATACTTGGAAAAATACTAGCGAAAGAGGTTTGGTCAGACATAAAACATGTAGGTGCAAGAAGACAAATTGATTTAGTTGAAAATAACTTGTCAAGCTCAAATAATAAATCATGTATTTGCTCCCCACAAATGCCACAAAATGGCTATTTTGTAAAAGGCAAACTGGGGAAGCTCAAAAATACATAAACAGACAAATCTATACTCTTATTTTCTTCTTTGCCTCTGAAGATACTCTCATTTTCATTCCTATAGTGTTCTCTTTCATCCCGCAAGTAACCATGGTCTTTTTTTCCAGAACAAATGGGCACATTTCAGAACAAAGCATTGTGTTCCTGTCATTTCTATTGTCTAAGAATGCATGCATGCCAATTAATAACAGCACTTTTGGAGCATCAGGATTATATGAAATTCACAAGAAGGTCTAACTAACACATTCAGAACTTGCATTTTTTTTTATCATGCTCAATCTCTCTCCCCCTCCCTCTCCCTCACACATGCACACACAAGAGTTTGGGACACTGGGCAGAAAATTGAGACTGAATTCTAGTTCCATCATAGGCACAAAGAAATCTGGCTGATTTAGGGCCAGTCATTCTTGGTTCTTGGAAAAAGGCAACAACAAAACAATTTTGAAAATCTTGCCAAGAGAAATGAAATGTTGCCAGGAATGCAGATATGTGGCTGTGTTTGTGTGCATGTGTGCACACAAACACATGACCATATGCAAATGGAAAAGTATGTCCTCCATCAGTTTTCAACCACAAGTTAGCCAAAATCTGATCTAACTGGGTTTTTTTTGTCATGAACACTAAAACATGATTTGCTGGCAGGCGTAAGAATTGGACTGTCTCGTTTTGACTTCTCATTACCTCGCTCAACATATAAAAATAATTTTATAATGAAAATCTTATTCAGTTTAAAATAATTCGTAAGTATTACTATAAGAAACCCTTCAAGATAAATATCAACCTTGCAATAGTGTTGATTTTAATTAACGACACGCATTTCCCCATTAGCTCAATGTTTTTTTAAGCACCTACTTAAAAGCGTATGGCCCTATTCCAGTTTTCATCTAGTTGGACCTCCACCAAAGAACAACCTGCTTTTGTAATACTTCCTTTGTAATGATTAGGTAAAAACCCATTTTTCTAGTTTGTCTTGAACACTACCTTGTAAATTATTGCAGAGTGAGACTTCTGTGATTCAGTGCGGTGTTCCCTACAGTAAGGAGATTTTATTTCCCCCCCAGATATGTCGGTTACTCAGAAGGCAATTGATGGTTTCTTACAATGATTAGAATTTTATATATCTCCTGCAGGGAAGTGTCCCCTTTAAGAATGGTGGCCTTGACAGAAGTGTGTTGTTGTTTTCGTTACAGCTAGATGTTTTCTTTTAGAAGCCTGAAAAGTCTCCTTATACCGGATCAGATCATTGGTCCATTACCTCAGCATTGTTCACACTGATTGGAGACTCCAGAATTCAGATGTATGATTTTTCAATCCCCAGTTTGTCCAAGCATCACTTTGGAATCGAGGTCTCCCTGCATGCAAAGCAGGTTCTTTATTGCCGAAGCACATGCATTTCCAGTTTGGAACATTCCGATCTAATCTTTGCAGATATATAATAAAACCGACGCGAGTCTCCGCCGGGCTGTGTCGCGTGCGCACATGCGCATCCCTAGCACAAGCGGTTCGAAGCTGACCTCCCCATGGTTGCTTAGCCCACTGTTGGTTGTAATTTCTATGCTTCTGCATATAGAAAAAAAAAGCCCACATCGATTGCCTCGGCTGGGAGGAATGCGGAAATCCTGGAAATGGCCCCTTTAAAGCATTGAACAACACCGATACGCCGGAGACAGAGGGGGAAACCTCTTTGGGGCGTATGAAGGAGAGATTCACGTGTGAATAGGCTTGTGCTGACCCCCCCCCCCCCCCCGAGGGAGGCAAAAGATGAATGAATCCGGAACGCCGGCCGCTCTTTCTCTTAGCAACACCCGAGTCGTTTTGGGACGGAAAAAGCCAGCAAGGATGGCAGCCGTTCTCCCCGCCTGTTTCTCCGCCCCCCTGGCCGCTTCTCGCCAACCCGCTTGCACCAGCGGCTGGAGTGCGCACGCCCCCCTTCTCCGCGGCGAGGAGCGGGAGACCCTCTTGTGGGGCTTTGCGCCCTCAGCAGGAGGCTCCTGCGGCCGCCGCGGATGAGCCTTCTCCGCCAGAGGTCGGCATTAGCGACCGGGCTTCCTTTTTGCCCGCAGACTTCTATGGGCTCGGGCTAAGGGCGCCTGCGGCGGTCGCCTTTTGCTCTGCCGTCTTTCCTCCGGTGGGGCAACCGAGGCTGCCGGAGCGGGTGGCAACGGCTCAGCCGCGGCACGGATGTCGGTCTCCAGGTGCTGCAGAGGCGGAGGAGACGGCGGTAAACCTGAGCGCCTTTTGCAAGGCCGGGCTTGGAAAGGTAAGGCGCCGGGACGTGGGAATCCGCCGACGACCTGGCTGTGAACGTGTAAAGTACAAGCGCCCCGGGGAGGGGGCAAGGCAAGCCTCACGTACACACGCAAGCCGCCACCGCGGGGCAAGAGCGGCGGATTCCCGCCTCCTTCAGGCTGCGGCGGAGAGTGCTGCTGGTCGTTGCTATTTTTGACTCGCTTGCTTGCTTTCTTGCTCTCTCCGGCTAAAAAGGGTGATTTACAGCCTGCGCTCACTGCTTTTTCTTGCTCGGCCTCGCCCAAAGGAAGCCAGGAGAAGGGTGGGGGCTATTTCTCTGTTGTTTTGCTTGCTTGGCTTTCCCGCGCCCGGACTCCGCGGAGTAACCGCGTTGGCGTTGCTCCCTTCGATGTGGTCAGTTTCGGCTCTTAACTCCTCCTGGGGTGACCGCCGCTCTCCTTAACCCTTCTGCTTGTAGCAAACAGATCGGTTGCTACTGCCAAAAATTCTTCGTTGTGGAGCTCCAAGGCTTTGAGAAGCTTCCGGCCCTCTTTCCCTTACCCCCTTCTTGTTGCTTTTTATTTCGCTGGCCTCTTCTTCTGTTCTATTTACTACACATACCTGTCCAAGAGGCAGGCTACTGTTTTTCCTCTTCCCAGCTTTGGAAGGGCAGGTAACAGATATTGATTCATAGCACTCTGCATATGTTTACGAGCCCTTTGTGTCACCATGCCCAGAGTACTTTCAAAATAGATTGGTGGGGGGAATGCAGGATTAAAGATTCGGTTATTTTCACCGTTGGCATAGCTTTCCCAAAGATGGACACCAGGTTGGAAAGAGATTGGGCCTTTGTCAGAGAAGAGAGGGTTAACTCTTGCCTACTGCCCTTTTAGATTACAGGAACTGAGTTCTTACTCATGGAGCTTTTAACATTAAGGACTTGCCTCACTCCTCTAATGCTGTTTTGAGACATAGGTTTGTTGTGGTGAGGGCTCCCACATTAGGGGAGAATGTGGGAGAATTTCTGTATTCACAAAGAAGTGAGACCAATTATGATTAAAAAGCAGTGTTTTTCAAGCTTGGCAATTTGAAGATGGGTGGAGGATTGTGGCTGGGGGATTCTGGGAGATGAAGTCCACCCATCTTCAAGTTGCCAAGCTTCAGAAACACTGCTATAGAGCGTGATCATGGCCGGTTCTGTCCAGGAAATAAATAGCACTGAAGATTGTGAAATTTTGCCTCGGGGAAAAAACGATTTTGTTTTTCAGGTTGATCTTTTTTACCAATCCAACAATACAATTAAAGTAATCAGATTTTTTTTTTACTAGTTGCTATGAGACTGTCAACTATAGATGAGTCCATACATGTACTTCGGTGGCAGTAATGGCTTATTACTCTGAATTGTGTGTTACAACTGATGGCTCAATTGTGGTGGTTTTTTATGCTCTTTTTATACATAAAATATTATAAAGAAAATAAAAGAAGGTGCCAGGCAAAAATACTATTACAGTATTATCAGTATACTCTTTTTATCACTTGTATCAGTATTAATATGCTTTTGCATGGCATTACAATCCTTTCATACAAACAAACACTCTAAACTCCATGTCAGTTATTTTGGTTTAAGCTAGAAAGCAATTATTAGTTGCGATTTATAGGAGTATACCCAGTGTAAAGGAGTATAGGAATATTCATGTTCATATGAACACAGTTGTCATATTTTGTAAGTTATGCACTACATACTCATAGATACCTTATTCAAACTCAAGGACGCTGGTTGAAAATAAAGAGTAAGGCTCACATAGTCAAAAGATGGCACTTGTCTCCATAAGTTACAGCAGTAGCTGCTAATTTAGCTTCAAAGATAACATTGCCCAATATTGTTGAGGATAAGGCTACTAATAACTATTAGATAACTCTGTATAGGAGATAATATTGGAGCTGGTGTATCTCTAAATATTAGTTACTGGTGAGATTGAGTAAGAAGATGGTATATTCACATATCCTTGTTGCATGTGGAGGCATGTCACTGGTACTTTTAAATTTGTTTATAAATAGTATGATGGGATTAAATACTGCAATCATTTTAAATGTATATAATTAAATTCTGAAAATATTTTGGAGATCAATTGATCTTTCTATGAAGTGAGCTAATCAAGGGGCCCTCAATACAGTAAATACAATTTAAAAGAAAGTAGATGAAATTATTTGAAATGAGACTTAAGGGAATTCGGGAAATAATGTTTTAGATATTTATACAGGAATAATAGTGATGTGTTGAAAAATGGAATTTAAATGAATTGTCTGGAAAAAACAAAGTCAGATTTTTGCTCTTTAGTAATCATTTAAAAATGTGTATGTGTATGTATATGTACACATACACACAACTTAGATGACTTGATTTAAAGGTAGGAAAGGATAAAGTAAATAGGTTTTAATTACATTCGTTTATTATAAATTATAAATATGTATTAACATTAAAAGATCTTTGTACTTCTTTAATAATTTGACTCTTAAGTGGCTCACATGTAAAACTATTATCTTATTAGAATCCTAAAAAAACAAATCATAATACAACCACAAACTATTAAATTGTATCATAATATATTCCTAATAGTAGTAATTCATAGTACTAATGTCCCTATTCATCCCAATTTTATTTAGCTTTAAATTCATCCTAATTTAATTTATTTTATTGACCCTTAGTTCCTTAATGCTGTTTCAAAATCGGGAAAAAAAGTTTTCTAAATATCAGGAGCAAAGGATTAGATATTATAGAATGTAAAATATTCTACAGAAGAGACTTGCTGCAGATAATGCACACCTCTGACTTCTCTCCTCGGTACACATTTTATGTGGATGCTCTGGGTAGAATATGCAGACTGATAGACATCCAGGCCCCAGCCATTTAGGATTTCCCAAAGATTGTACTGGTAATTTTTCAATTTACAATCATTTTTAGTGACTCTTTGAAGTTACAACAGCACTGAAAAAAGGGGCTTGTGACCAGTTTTCACACTTACCATTGTTGCAGCATCCCCATGCTCACATGATCAAAACTCAGACACTTGTTATTTATGATAATTGCACTGTCCTGGAGTCGTGATCAGAATTTGTAACCTTCACAGCTGGCTTCCGACAAAGTCAGTGGGGGAAAGTCAGATTTGCTTAACAACTGCAATGATTGGCTTAACAACTGGGCAAAAATAGTTGGAAAATGAGGCGCAAGTTATTTAACTGCCTCGCTTAGCAACTGAAATTTTGGGCTCAATTGTGGTCATAAGTTGAGGACTACTTGTAACCAGCCGTCTGAACTGTACCCAGAAATATGCTGGCAGCTAATCAGTCTCCCTCTGAGAGGGAGGAGATGGACGGTTTTAAATTTGGATGGATGGATGGATGGATAGATACATATCGGTAGATAAGGTAGGTAGGTAGGTAGGTAGGTAGGTAGATAGATAGATAGATAGATAGATAGATAGATAGATAGATAGATAGATAGATAGATTTAAAAGAAATATTTCTGGCCAAATTGATCAGATAAAAAGGAAAACATATTTTTGGAAGGTTACCTGTGATTTTCAAAATTGTACCAGGGAAGCAATTTTAACAGAGAGAATCTCAAAACAAATGACATTTGAAAGTACTTTCTGTCCCTTTGCATGCAGTATAATTTTTTTCTCTCTCTTTCCTCTCTTTTTCTTTCTTAAAAAGTAAATATTCTACTGTTAATTACTTTGTATAGTGCTACCAATGTGATATTTTATTATGGTCACAATTTAATTTCTAATCCTGCTATTTGAAATCCATCCTTTGTCTTTGAAAGATACTGAGGAACATATCATGGTGGGAACATTTTAAATGAAGAAATCACTAGGGAAGAAAAAAATTAAACTTGCTTCCCCTTTTCAATCCACACCAATTTTTATTTGTTTTAAAAATAATAGCTTCAGAGCTTCTTTTAATACAACAAATTAATGTATTTGTTGTATTTCTAGGTCATATAGGAATCACAGTTCCTTATTGTTATTTTCCTTTGCTAATATAAGATTGTCCTGTATATGTAGTAATTGCTTTAGATGTTTTCATTGTTAATATTAATTATAGGTTATGGTATTTCATCAAGAGCCATATGTTCAATACTAATTAATTTTTAATTAACTAGACCCTTAGCTCCATAAAAACAAACTTTACAAGTTTTATAAATCATTTTATGAATTAAAAGTTGCATTCATTCATATACACATGCATATGCTTATCTGTCTTACTCAAAGTCTACCTGTCCAACTAGATTTGCTTTCCAAAAGATTTTACACTAGAACAGGGGTGGCGAACATGCGGCTCTCGAGCCGCATGCGTCTCCCGGCCACAATGGATGCGGCTCTTTGCCGTTCCGGCAGCTTTTTTTAGTCCGGACCACGTGGTCCGTTTCGACCAATCGCGCGGTATCACTTCCGGTTTTTTTTAGCGCGCGACGGGGGGTATGGCTCTCCGACTCCCGCAGTTTCAAATTGCGGCTCTTTGTGTTGAACGTGTTCGCCACCCCTGCTCTGGGTCTTCATGATACAAATATGAGTTCTCAAACATTCAGAAAAGAGACTGTTGATAGCCAGCACTGGCAAGATAATGCCATGAAGAGTCAAAGCAACTGAATGACTGAACAATGACAACAACCAAAAGAGCAACAGACAGAATGGCAACAGGAGTGAAACATTTCCTGTTCCTCTTTTCTCCCATGTAGCAAAGACGTGTTTTAAAAATGCCTGTATATTGCAATCTGATTTGGTCACCACATGAAAAGTCTTTTTTTTAAAAAAAAAAAAATCTGCTTAAGATACTGAGTGTTATTAATGCCATTAAACTAGCCGAGGAATTTGCTTCCATTGGTAACTTGCCTTTTCTAAATTTTCATAGTGATCTGCTGCTTTGCATCTAGTTTTTATTTATGTTTTTTTCCTAAGGTGATTTGAAGGATACAAGAAGGCCAGTTTACCTATTTTTTTGTTCATCATGATTAATTGAGCCATTTAGATGTTGTTTGAAACTTAGATTGCACTGTTTATCATTTACAGTTATGTGGCTTAAGGTAATGATTCTATTATTTTAACGGGCAAACAATATCTCATGTCATCCAGAATTTTTGTTGTTGTTTTTGTTGTTAACTTGATATCACATTACAAACTTCTGACCGATAAATCAAAGGCAAGATAAATGTGTAGAGCTTAAATAGAAATGAGAGCTCTTAAAGTGACATATGGGTATATTAGCTCTGTTGTAAGTAGTAAGCAAAATAAATGTAATTCAGAAGTAATGTGCCATCTGTTATGGTTGGGATACTTACAAACTGCATTTGTTTCAGCTGCTGATCTTTTTTCTTGCAAGAAAAGAGAATGTAACCCATTGTGCCAGAATTTCAGTACTTACCAATTCCTTTTCAGTTTATGGGATAAAAACTATTTTGCCCATAATCTGTCAGATATTTATTGAAGTTGTATACTTTTTAAAAAAAAAATACAAGATTTTAATCTAATATTGATTATGTTCTCTCTCTTTGTCCTCAAGTTTCAACAGAATGCAGAAACCAGTTAGGTGTGAGATTAAAGTGTGGAGATGGTTATTACCTTTAACTTTATCACCGAAATACTTGTATTGGATTTAAAAATTTATGGCTGTGGAAAGCTGGAGGAGCAATTTTTCCTTTGAGGTTTTTTGAAGCTTCTGACAAATGTTTGCATTAGTCTTTTGTATTTCTTTTCTTGTAGATCAAGTAATATCCTGCTGTTACCTCATTAGTGGGCAGCTTAGCATTTACCTGCGTGAATCTCCGGTGTGGAGTCTCAGAAAAATAGATACAGTATAATCTTACAAGGAGTTAAAACTGCTTTATAGCAAATCGGGATTTATTAAATATTGCCAAAGTTTATCTCTGAAGCTGGAGGAAGAAAGCTAAGAGAAAGAATTTAGGAGGAATAGTGGGGTTTTATATGTCATATGCCATATATATATGGATATATGCTTCATGCTGGAGAAGCTCTTGTGTTAATACCATAAAATTTATATAGTATTGAATTTGAGGCAGTATTAAAAGGTCATGCTGTGGAAGAAAAAGTATTTTTGGATTCTGGGCTATTCTCTGAAGAAACAGGTCTTGTTTTCAGAGGCCATTTTATTTTCTAGACAGAAAACCAAAGGCCACAAATATTATCATTTCATGAAAGAAATGATCATACTTCTATCTTTACTATTCCGTCTTCCAGCTTCCCTGCATTCTTTTTTGGAAGAGGAGTAAATGAACAAATCAAAATGCTATAGAAACTGCAAAAAACAAAATATAACACAACAGATTATATACTGTTATATTTGCTGCATATTTCCTTGTGTGGTATGCAGTTGTGGTGTATTGAGGGAGCCAATGTGATGTAGCTGTTAAGATGCAGAACTAGGAGTAGGGACATCCAGATTCAAATTCACCTTAGCCATGAACTTTATTGAGCACCGTGGATCAATCGTTTTCTGTCAGGACAACCTACCTTACAGAGTTATTATATGGAATATTATAGGAAGGAATGCCATGTATAGGAAACTGTATGCACATTTCTTTCTCCATTGGCAACATCAAATAGAAATATTCTGATCCAAGAATATAAACAAACAGTCCTGCACAAAAGAACTTACCATGCTTCTGGTTCAATTTTACACTCACTGTATCTCTCTATGCTATGAAAATTGGCAATTTATTCAAGGTTGAGGAGATAACAGCAGACGTTGAATTCATGACAAAACAGGATATCTGAAAGCTTACTTGAAAATTTTCCTTTAACAGGAATACACAAAAGAATAGTCAAATCCAGTCCAGAATTCTGAGACCCTGGTCATGATTGTCAGTCAGTCCATTAATGCTGTCCTCATTATTGAAGAAATTGGTATTGATACACTTAGAGAATTGGAATGATCTTTTGCTTATTTGTTTCCTTTCATTTTTCAAAATTAATTTCAGGAGATTCTGGACATATGCCACTATTAATTCCACCAAACAAACAACATTATAGAATAATATTTCTTAGATTTGCTGTACATTTAGCAAAAGATGTATGCTGATACGTTACAAAGTGAAAGAAGAGATAATTTGAAAAAAAACAATGGTATAACTTTTCTTCCAAGGTTACCCAAGTAAGATAATTACAGTAGATTACAAGCACCCAGGTTGATTCTTCATTTCATATGATATGTACCTGGAGGGTTCTTATCTATCTTCAAAGAACTTTTCTGAATGAACCTTGAACATAGGTATCCTCAGCCGCTGACAATCGACAGTACCTG
>JAOYMU010000098.1:95108832-95130661 GCA_025802295.1 Psammodynastes pulverulentus | reverse complement strand
TGACTACAAAGAAACTTACTATAACTGCATATGAAATTATAAATTATATTTATAATAATTTATTCTGTAATTTTAAGTCTATAGTGGACAGTAACGATTAGCAATACTGCTAGTTAATAAGAAAGAAGATTCTGTTGTGATTTGAAATGCTCACTTTTAAGACAGCTGGCAATTTTAATATTGCATGTACCATTAATTGCCTTGTTTATTGTAACTCTCACGTATTTTTGCAAGGGAATAAGGAAGAGAGATAGCCATGTTTCCTTGATTTACTCCTCTAGAAAAATACAGTGTATGGAATTTTCTTTAAAATAATTTCTATTACATGACAATTAAAATACCCTTTATACTATTTTAATATTACTCCAGGGGTCAGAAGTAGAAAGAGCAGGGTAGTAGAGAAAAAGACATTTCTGTGTGGCATGAACGCTTAATCCAGAATGCCTAGATTTCAAAGGACTTCATTAAAGCCATGCTATCTGAATTAGTTGAGAAAAAGATCAAAGGAATGTTTAATGCACTACAATGGCATTATAATAATTATACAAGAAACAAAGTTTGAATGATTAAGTTCGAACTATTACAGGTAATCCTCATTTAGTGATTGCCTTGTTTAGCAATTCTTCATAGTTATGGCAATGATGAAAAAGTAACTTTAAATCAATCCTTGCATTTATGACCATAGGTTGTTAAGCAATGGAAAGCTGAAGTCAAATCATAAGCACAGTTGTGGTTTTATTTAGTGACTATTTTGCTTAACAATCAACTAGCTGGTTCCAATTGTGGTTACTAAACAAGTTCTATTTGTTTTATTGTGCAACACTCTGTTTTGCTTTTGAGTAAGTAAGTTGAAGCCTGCTTTGCATTTTTTTAGAAAGTGAAAAATATTATGTAAAGGTCCAACGTCAATGTTCTTCCTGTTTGGTTTACAGACTTTTTTTGTGGAGTCAGTATGCGTTGATCCTGAGGTTATTGCTGCAAATATTGTGGTGAGTAGTAACTTCCGTTTATGTTAAAACGTTTGTGCTCAGTTTATTTCCCAGAACCACTGAATCTGGTCTAGCTACTTCGCTCCCTGCCATACTCAAGTAATAAAATTCTTAAATGTTACATATTGATTTCCCATTAAGGTTTGTTTTTAAATTGTGTAGATTACCGCACAAACTTTTACTTAATTGTAAAAGTTTGTAATCTACAAACCTTGTCCTGATTATCTGAGCTTTCCAGGTTTTCTTCCCAAGCATTCTTGCATTCACTAGGGATTGAATTTTCAGAAACTGGCTTGCAAAATACATTTTTTTATCAGTGAACTGTTCCTCCTTTCAGGAAAGGCAGAAGACAAACTAACCATGGAATTGCAAAACAAGCTTAGGAGAAGTATGGGAATATTATTTCTCAGTTACCAAACTATATAAATTTATTTATTTTATTTAGTGTATGCCATCTACAGAGGTCATGCAATCACTGATATACAAATTTAGTATAAATAAAAGGTCATCAAATATGTATGTGTGTGTACACATGCGCGTGTGCGCGCACGCACACACACACATTATAGGACATAAATTAAGGCTATAGAAATGAAAAGAATTGAAAACAAAAATGTCAAATCTTATAACAATTTACCATCCACATTATTTTTTCTACTGATATTTAATTTGTACATTTTCCCTAAATGGTTGAAGTACAAGTTAGGTTTCTCTTTTAAATTTAGTTTTTTCTACTCAAAACGCAGAATATAGGAAAGTATGACACAACTAATTGACTTCTTTTATAATATTTAGAGATTTCTTTGTTCTGTGGTTTCTTAGCAAGTGAAATTAGGCAGTCCTGATTATGTTGACTGTGCGAGTGATGAAGCTACAGAGGACTTTATGAAAAGAATTGAATGTTACAAGAATTCATATGAGACGTTGGATGAAAATCTAGACAAGTAAGTGACCATTTCAATTTTAATTAAAAAACAATAATATGGTACCTTAAAGTTTAATCCATTTAACTATAAGATAAGTTTTAGGGGAACACATCCTCTCAGATGAATGATATAAATTAATGTGAGAGAGATGATATAAATACTTTTAATAAGAAAGGAAAAAAAATAAAAAAATGGGATAGTGATAAGAATAAGCAGAAATGCTTTTAGTATTAGAAGATAAAGACAGAATCGTGAGATAAAGCTGGTCATAAATAAAGCAAAGGGATGTGTGCTTGTCAGTCCTAAGTTGCAAAATCAACAAAGAACACTGTGGTCCTTTACTGTGAGATTTTTGTTCTCCTGATAGATTTTATTACTCAATTGTTGATGTTTGTGCCTTGCTTGTGATCTGGAGTGAGGAAAAACGAGAAGTGAAAAGGGTTAAAGAAAAGATGAAATTCCACGATTGCCTAAAAAAATGACCAAGTGTGAAATAATCATAGCATTTAACATGGGCATTTTGGACATTAATCACTATAATTTGAAAATAATTCTTGGTCCACATTCAGTCCATGACAAATGGTATTAAGTTTTCTGGTTCAGTCTGCTTTGTTCTTTTTGTCAAATATGACCATCTTTTATTTTTATTTTATTTATTAAATTTATATGCCTTGAAGTAACTCTTGAGATAAAAAATAGAATATCCAAAGGACTTTTTTCTAAAAAAATAACTAGGCAACTCATAACAGCAATAAAAACCCAAACACATTAAAAACAATTTAGAAAGCAAAAAAACCCCTTGTTTGTCCGCCATCTCCTTTCACTAATAAAACCACCTCTAGGCTCCAATCTCACCCTATCCCAATGTTTAGGGTAAGAGCCAGTTCTTTATGGCCTTCTGGAAGACTAGGAAGGGGGAGGGGATACTGGGCTAAGGTGAGGTGGAGTGTTCCTCAGGGCAGAAGCCGCTATGGAAAAGACGTCCCACTAGAAAGATGGCAACATCTCACAAATCTTAGAATATTACTGTTTCTGATGTCATCTCTCTGGATGTTTACCTTTTTATATGTAAAATATAGTAAACAATGCTGATTGATGTTATATAGAGCTGAAAATGAGCAAATATATACTCCCATAACATTGGGGATGTTATTATTGGTTTTTGTGTATCTTCAGAATATCTTTTTTATAAAACTCGGGCCATTTTTTTCACTGTTTAACATTAGCCATTTCAAATTGTTTCAGTGAATTCCCTTATTGCCTATAAAATCCTAGATGTCACAAGTTTATCTCACAGTTTTCCAAGAGCTCTTTTGCATATTGTTAAAGCCATAAAAAGATGAACCAGTAAATATATTCTCCTGGAGCCCTGTTTGCGATTGCTTGCTATATTGTATAGTTTGTAGTGGTAAAATTAGTGTTTTTGTTCTGTTATATAATAAACAGATCTTTTATTTGTTTATTTGATTTATAAAATGTCTTTTTACTCTTTTAAGCAGCTAAATGAATAAGATTGTTAAATTGTAGTGACACAATTTGAAAGAAAACATAAAAACAACACAGATTCAAAGTAGGACCAACACTCAGGATGTATTTTCATCAACAGCACTCAGTTGTAGACATTTCCTTATATAGACTTGAAATGGTAGAGCCCAGGCCAAGATTTACCAAGACACTGAGAATTCAGCTCTCGTCAATGCGCTATATTAGGAGGTTTGCAAATAACATCATGCAATTTTTAGGATGTTTTCCCACATTCTCGTAAGTTATTTTATGATTCTGGCCAGTAAACCTGGTTGGTTTACAAAAGTAGTTGGCTATATGCATGGCTTACTGGCTACAGTCAACAGATAAAAGTCCTAGGAAAACGTGAATTGTACTAATTATGAAAATGGTGTTAATTTATACTAATGAATGAGAAAAAATACAGTAACATGTGGCTTGGACAACAAATAATGTTGATATATTAATTTCATGCTGTTGCTAGCATAATTGAAAAAGGATCTCAGAATTGAAATTTAGCACATCAGCAAATGAGATCCCTAATTAATGATTCAGCAAAAAAAAAAAAATCTGTCAGGGAAAATAGCTTGAAATATCTGTTTACAGAGATAAATCATCCCAACGAACACATTAAAAAAGTAAGCTAAACATAATTCACAGCAACAGTTCCAAGAAATCCTGGCCTCTTTGCAGGCTGATTCTTTTTAATGCATGCTTCATTGCTAGGTAAACAAGGAATTACTGTATTTTTTGCTCCATAAGACACACTTCCCTGGGTAGAAATATCTTTGCGTCGGTGGTGGTCTTTTGGTGAATAGTAGCCAGGCTACGGTGGCGGGGTCCTTTTAGAGTGCTGAACCCTGCCTCTTCTGTCTTTGCCATTGCCTGCCTCTTCTGTCTCTTTTCCACAGTGCAGGAGTCAATAGGCAGAACTGGCACATGAGAGGACACCTATCTGTTGTCCTCTCAGTCTCCGCCTGATATTTTTTTTCCTTGTTTTCCTCCTCGAAACCTAGGTGCTTCTTATGGTCAGGTGCATCTTATAGTGCGAAAATACAGTATTTGTTAAAATAGAAAGTGACAGCCACAAGCTAAATGGATTGACAAATTCTATATAGTGTAGATAATATGGTTAATTTGGAATTCTCTCTCCAGATCTTAGTTAATTGAAAATATGGTAGAAGGCTGTATTGCTTATATACAGTTAACTATTTTTACTAACTTTCCAACGATGTACCATAATGTAAAAAGAATGTAAATAAAATAAATAACATGGCATATTAACAAACATCCTGCAGGCAGGAGAATGGGTGATACAGGTAGGCAATAGGGAATGTGGGGAAGTGCCCAGGGCAGGACCGAGTGGCTGTAAATGTAGGCTGGCCCAAATTTCGATCATCATGAGGGGCAGATGCAATGGCCAAAACTTCAAGGACTGGTTGCAAGTCCATTTTTTTCAGTGTCATTGTAACTTTGCATAGTCACTGAACAAATGGACGTAATCTGAGGACCACCTGCACTTTTCCTCAAATATAGGTGAATAAAATGTATTCCTGGTCTCTGTGGCTGATAAATAAAGCATGAGGCTAAATAGGACAATAATTAATTATGTCTCCTATTGTTACAGGGATCTTTCTTACATTAAAATCATGGATGTTGGAAGGAGTTACCTTGTAAACCATGTAATGGATCATATTCAGAGTCGGATTGTTTACTACCTCATGAATATCCATGTAACTCCTCGTTCCATCTACCTCTGTCGACACGGTGAAAGTGAACTAAATCTAAAGGGAAGAATAGGAGGAGACACAGGCTTGTCCCATAGAGGGAAAGAGGTAGTTATGTTCTATCTATTCTAGCTCTGTATTTTATTACATTTAAATTTTATTTTAAAATGTAAGTAATTTTTTAAAATGCGCATTATCTGCATTTGTTTGTGTTCTGGGATTTAAGGAATAATTTGGATCCAGACAACCAAGGATATGGAACATTCTGCATTTTGCTTTTGAACGATAAACCAGATTTCCACTCCAGAGAATTAATGAGATCGCAAAGAAATTAATAGGGTCAGAACAGAAACTGCATTGGATTAATTTAAATAAAATGTTAAATTAACTGCAAATGTACATGACATATTTATTAATTTTTCCTCAGGGACGTGTTAAACATCACAATTCTATGGCAACTTTTGTGGGGCTGTGGGGCGACCCTAGGTGTTCAGGCTTACAGTGTGGCTTGTTGGGTGGGAAATTTTGGGAATTGAAGTGTACACATGAAGTTGCTAAGATTGCAGACTTCCAGTGGCTCCATTGACTTCGTGGATGCTGTTTTTCAGAGCGCCAGCCCCGTTCTTTGTAAAACCGCCAAAACAGCGTAAAATCAGCTGTTTGGCGGCAAGATACCAGAAGATTCTTAAAAAGAGTGTGAAACATTTCAAGAAAGATTGCAGTCAGATACAGGAACATGGAGATGTCCCAGGCCTCCATTTATTTTTACTATTTAAAACATAAATCTTTCATCCTGAAGAAGAAATGTTCAGAAGGTTAGACTTCTACAAGTGGAAGTTCCTTACACTCAGGCAACATTTTATTACACCAGAATTAGAGTGCCCTCTGATTTTAGTAAACGAATATTGTGATTCTTAAGCGCAAGTCAAATTTCTTTGTTGAAGGACTACATGAGCCTTTGAATGACCTCCTTCAAGATTTATTATCTTTTGACACTGAATCTGAGTAGCTGTGATATTATAATGTATTTTTAATGACCTTTTCCAGTTTGCCAAGAGCTTGGGCCAGTTCATTAATGATCAAAACATCAAAGATCTGAAAGTCTGGACAAGTCAGATGAAGAGGACCATTCAGACTGCTGAGGCTCTGAGAGTGCCTTACGAGCAGTGGAAAGTCTTAAATGAAATCGATGCGGTAGGATGCTTTTTTGTTACATGCATAACCATCAATGTTACATGCATAACCATCAATGATGATGAGCTCCTGCAACTTCCTGAAGTTTTGTACCTATCAGACAAGTCTTAATTCATAGAATAACAGAGTTTGAAGGGACCTTGGAGGTCATCTAATCCAACCTCTTAAGGGCTTATTTCAAATGTATTAGAATGTAGTTCACCAATTGCTTCGCTTGGCATAAAACTATGATGTTAATTATCATATTATGCTTAAAAAAGGTAATGTTAGTTGGTTTCAGCAATTTTAGAAAGTATTTGTGGAATGTGTCCCATCTTGCTACAGAATTAGTCCTGTTGTTTCCAAACTGATGTCAGGCAATAAACTATTTTTATTTTTGACAACTATCTCTAATTTGAAGGGATGCTTTAAAGTTAAATTGCAAATCAAAGTTTGTTTTAATCATTGTGTGCAAATAAAATGCTAGTTGTTCTTCCCTGATGTCTTATTGATCGATTGATTGATTGATAGATAGAATGACTTTTTAACCTGAAAGTCACATGTTTTTTTAAAAAATTACCATTTCAAATCATTTTAATGACAAATTGTATTATTTATACTGTTTGTAATTGATTAGATTTAAAAAAATAGTTTTATTTGTTGAAATTGGCAGAAATGTGAATTAAAATTCAGTAAATTAATTGAAATAAATTCATGAAGAATTTAATTAATTGAATTTGGAAAAACATTAGTGCTGAAGCCCTTGATTATAGTTATTCCCTGATAATAACTACTGATTTTTCTGATGTATTTGAAAAAAATAATCTGAGAAAGCAGATTTGATAAATTAGATCAAACTGGGAGATATCACTGTATTGTTTCCATTTTCAGGAAGTTTGGTGAGAGGGAGTAAAACCATTTGTTATGATAGGGCTCTCCCCGCTCCCTCAAGATTTGCTTAGCTCCAACAAGAAGCTGAAGACAGATATTTTTGTACCAGACGGTGCCTGGAGTGTTTGCTCTTAAGTGGGGTTTTGTTTAGTTATTGTTATTTTTATTATTATATATTTTGTTGTAATTTTATTGTAATCTGCTAAGACTTTAGTTTGGATTATGGCAAGGTATAAATTTTATTAGTTAGATAAATATTTCCATAAATTGAATTTCCATTTGTGCAGCTTAACTTCAGAATTCATAATGAGGATGATGATAACACAGCCGGACCAAGTCAGTTTACATAGGTTATATCTCGGTAAACGTTAAAACATAAGATATAATTAGAAGCTGAAAGAATAGGCTTCCAGTGAATTCATGATAAAAGTGGCATTTTAGTTCAGAATCTTTGTGAGCACAGCCCAAGTTTCTTGTCATGCTTCATGTAGTCTCTTATTTTCTATGTTTCCATAGGGAGTCTGTGAAGAAATGACATACGAAGAAATTCAGGAAAATTATCCCTTAGAATTTGCTTTGAGAGACCAGGACAAATACAGATACAGATATCCTAAGGGCGAGGTTTGTTAAATTTTAGTTCTTGCAAGCTTGAAGATGCAGAAGTCTTTTTGTAAGCGTTTCAAAAGTGAAATGTTTTGAAATAAAGGGAGTTTATTGCCTCTTTCTCATGAGGAAGCTTTTCCGCAACTTCCTTTTGTTGTTGCTAAACTAGAAACCAATTTCTCATTTGTGTAGGAAATGTTAACAGCAACAGAGCTCTTGTTGTTTGTAACTTAAAAAGTTATCCTACATAGAGTTCACATTTTAAGCAGGGCTGAAAGGCTTCTTAAAACTGTTTTGGAAAAGGAGGAAATAAATCTGTTTCCATTTCAGACTTTCGGTTCAGTGGTTTTGATGAGGGGTATTGCTGGCCATCCTGCAGCCACACACCCAGGGCCCTCTCATGGAACATGCATCAGCGTTTTCATGTGCTTTCTAAGTAGAACAACAAATTTTAAAACCACATGCTTGAGCCTCAGTTAATTGCTTGTTAGCGTGCCCTTTTACAGGCTGCTACTAAAAGTCAAGCATTAATCAAAAGCACCCATAAAAGTAGCTGCTAACAGTATTTGTTAAAAGTGCGACATGCCTTAAATCCATGTATCATGTGTTGGCTGAGTGATCATAATGTTCAAAACACTGCAGGAGTACAGATGGCATAGAGGCAATCAGGTTATAATGGATGTTATGTAAGATGGAAATATTTTTGGAGCTGTTTGCTGATTCTAGAGAGAAAGGATGTGTATTTTTCAGTCAATAGCTGTACATCTTCTTAATGACAACTGCTGGGTTAATTTTGACTGTATATTGTTCACGTGTTCCTTAGCAAAGCAAAACTGTATGTTTTACTAAAGCATCAGGTGCTGCCCTCCACTTTGTCAGCTGATCTACTTACAGTAGTTTTCCAAAACATCTTTTGTTCTATGTTTGAGGGTACAAAAGATATAGTTTCTTAAAAATTAATTTCTGTAGCAGAATTCCTGTTTTTGAAAACTGTCAGCAAGAACACGTTTCATTACTTTTGCATAAAAACAAGAGAAATGCTAGCTGTATCAATTACCCAGCTATTTACAAAGTTTCTTACATAGGGAAAAATAAACATGAATGTGTAAACATTGAAATAGACAAAAAATAAAGTGAGAGAATCAGTCTGTAAAATCTTCTACAACTCAAATTCTGTGGTATGGAAAGCATCAGATATAGAAAAACAGGCACAGATTGCTTAGAAAATAATGGATGCAGAGAGGACGGATGGATGTTGAAATCATTTCATGTAAGTCAGTAATTACTTGGTAGTTGCCATTAATCTATCACTTGGATTGTAAAGCACAAGATAATGATTAAAGATTACAAAGAAGAAATACCTCTGTAGAATTAGATCCAAACAGCATAAACCTCTCTAATATGCATCGGTGCAGCCTAAAGTAACAATGCAACTGTTTTAAGAGCTGCATTGATTTTAATGAATTGTTTCCTAAAAGCATCTGCATTTTTTTTCCAGTTTCACATGGAAGTTTAAAAAAAGATAAACTTCCCGTCTTATGGGAGATGAAAAGCATTTGTACCATTACACAGGTGGTACTATTTAACCCACTTTAGAGCAAATCAATTTTATTATAAAACTATGATCATTTATTCATATATCCATATTAACATGCTTTATTTATTTACTTTGCTATTGTTTTCCCAGTCCTATGAAGATCTTGTTCAAAGGTTAGAGCCAGTAATTATGGAGCTGGAAAGGCAGGAAAATGTGCTTGTAATCTGTCACCAAGCTGTTATGCGTTGTTTGCTTGCTTACTTTTTGGATAAGCCTGCAGGTAGGTATCTTACAAATGGGCACAGAAAACGCTCAAGTTAGTAGTAACTTTCATTTTGACATCAGATAATTGCAGACAAGTGGTACATATTTAGGATACCACTATGTTAGTAGTTCTCACCTGTGGTCTGCGGACACTTGGGGGGTGCACGTGATATCATCACGGGGATCTTTGAAGGCTTGAAGAAATGTTATGATTTAAATCTTAAGTCCTGGGGATCTGTCGTCATGGTCTGTGGCCACAAAAGGTATTTAAAGCGGGTCCAAGGTGAAGAAAAGGTTGAGAACCACTGTTTTTTAGGTAGGTTAAAATATTTTTATTTGTTTAGTGATTTCAATTTACCATTTCTTTATTCTTTTGCTTTGTCTGGCTAAGTCTTAGCATCTTATCTTATCCATGGTAGCATTGCTTGTGTGCTCTTTGGTTTCTACAAATGGAAGCCATTTTGAAGATTTATTTAGTGAAGTGAGATAAATATTAACTAGTAACCAACTTTATAGTCAATAGTCAGAAGATATTCTTTTTTATTATATTTTTATTTATATATTTCAGAACAATTGCCTTATCTCAAGTGCCCTCTGCATACTGTCTTAAAGCTAACTCCAGTGGCTTACGGTAAGATATTCAAATTTAAGCTAAGCACGTTAATCAACTTTATTACAAAAAAACGTTTCATTAGGTTACATATATCAGAGGCAGACTATTAGTTCCTAGTTCTACTGTAACAATTTGTATATCAGAACAAATCACTTGTACTTGTTAAGCAAGTTACAGTTTGCATTAAACTATTCAGTTCATCATAAATCAAAATGTTTTCAAATAGACAGTTTCTATTCTTCTTGTGGTAAAGCTGGGAATTTTAATAACTAGGTTCTCCACACAGTGGTGTGGTGTGTGAATTACTCTATTCAGTATCTTCAGAAGTGTGGTCATTCAAAATGCTTCACATAGCCTCCTTGATTAGTGTTGATTTTTCTTCAGAAATATTTTTAGTATTTTTGTAGATACTTGGATTTTAGTAAGCCTGTGCATTTGTCTGTTGTGTGTATTCCATGCCTTCTTGTTTCAAAAGGGGTAGAATCCAAAAAACTAATTGTTGACAGTGTTGGTAAAGCTTTGGGGTGCTTCCAGAGTCTAAGGGTTGTACCTGAAATGTAACTTTTAATATGATAGAATGAAAAATTATTAATTGTAGGAAGGAATATGCTACCACAGAGCCTGAATGATGAGTCATGGATTTGCCCTAATTGTTTTATTGGTAACAGTATAGAAGTGGATGACTGCTGCCTACTTTTCTACTTTTTTTCTACTTTTCCATCTAGCCTGTAGTTGTCATGTAATATGTTGGCATCCCTTTCAGATGCTAACTGGGCCCGACTCTGCTTAGCTTACTTATTAAACCTAATTTTTACTTTGTCATATTATCTCAACCAGTGTGAAACAAAGTTGTAATTAAAATAATTTTAAAATGCTACCTAGTCTAAATAAAAAGAACCATTATTATTTCTTGTTAAAAAAAGAGGACAGGGGAGTGTGGACATTAAAATTTGGGATTTCTGAAGAAAACATTTAAAAACAATACAGATACTCCTGTAACTTAGTTACACTTAAAATAAAAAGAAGCCTGTGGTGACATCTAGTGTCCAAAATGCTGCAATTATTGCAGATAAATGTATTACTATTATATGTTAAAGGTAGGCTTCTATTTTAGAATGTCAAGATCTCCAGCTGGAATTGGGTGCAAAAATGAAGCAAGGGCAAGCAGGGCAAATCACTAGTATATAAAATGAGAGCAAACCCCACACCCCTACTAGCACTGATGATGTTACCTAGTTTGGTTAATTAAACATCTGCAACAAAGCTCAGCTAACAATCAAGGAATCTCTGGGCAGAAAGCCACCCAATAAAATTGAAGGACATGTTCATTTCAGCGCATGGCTTAGAATAAGAACATATTTTCAATATCAGAATTGAACTTGTTCTTACATCCAAAAAGCCACTGCCAATTTCCTTTCTCCAATTCAATAACCTGACTTAAAGACATGCATGAAAATCTAATCAATATTTTTAGGGAAGATACTCAACATACTCTCAACATACAATCAGAGGTGGTATTCAGCAGGTTCTGACCCGTTCGGGAGAACCGGTAGCAAGAAACTTTGAGTAGTTCGGAGAACCGGTGGTAACTTTCCCTCAGGAGTGGGGAGGGAATGGAGATTTTACAGTATCCTTACCCTGCTATGCCCACCAAACCATGCCACTCCCACCAAGCCATGCCTACCGAACCGGTAGTAAAAAAAATTGAATCCCACTACTGCATACAATCAAATGTTTTACAATGCTTAACAATCTTCCCAAATGTCTGTCAATATGAATGTTGCTACAGCTGCTCAAAACTGCTATCCATGATTCTCAGGAGAAAGCTCGAAGTTGCATTGGAAGGAATACTATGTCTGCTACTCATATGCCAGAGTGTTGTAGGAGTGTGCTAATAATTCTTAACCAGAACTATTTTTAACCAGTATTTATTTGTGTCAAATTTCATCCTCCATTGGATATAAAAGGAAGAAGTTATTGTTATGCTGTTGACATTATTCTTTTTTTAGTGAATAAAATATATTAAATATGAAAATGTTGATTTCGCCTACAGGTTGCAAAGTGGAATCTATTTTTCTAAACGTTGAGGCTGTAAATACACACAGGGATAAACCACGGGTATGTCTTCTTACCGAATATGAATTTAAAACTTTACAAGAAGTATTAAAGTAGAAAACCTGTCAGTAACAGAAGAATTAAGCACTTCCTGCCCCTTTCTTGACTACATTATCCAGAGTGCTTCTTCCCAAAATTTATTTTTTTAAATGTATTTTTTTAAAAATAAGGTAGCAGGAGAGCATTGTAAAAAAATCTGAGCTTAATATCTTCTTTGATTCCTAGAATGGGGATTCACAACCATCCAGGGTTTCATATTTGGGAACACTGATAAAACAGTTTATCTGATTAGTGGAGTGTTGTGTGTTCTCTTTAATGCACTTTGATGGTTTTTTAAAAAAGAATTCTGCATTAAACTCACAAAAATGTTAAAGGTATTATACAAGATTTCGGGGTGAATGGCTTCCATACATGGCTACATCCCTCAATACAGTGTAGACAACACCTCTGTAGTATTCAGACACTGTATATTCAATGAGAGATCCCATTCTTTTAATGTGAGGAAAAACGTTTTCAGATTTGTAGGTACTTTAGTACTTTCTCTGCAAGCATCTTGTCCTGATCCTAATTTCAACAGACTCTGTTTTGCCTTGTGATCTATTACAGCAAACCTGACTATGTCATGTCAAATATCACTGCAGTAGTTCAGTTTCCGGTATCTGTATGTTTTATGTGAAATGTACTACATTATTTTGGGGGAAAAATTGTTATCTAGATTTTGAAAGTCATCTGTTGCTCATTCTAGAACAACAAAGAGCAGCAAAGATGTTTGTGTCCAGCTAGTTTGGAAGCTTATTTTTGATAATAAAATTCTGGAATAACCATAAATTCATAGGTGCTCTTTTTTAATGCAAAATTATGGTTATTCTCTCTTTCTCACACACATAGACACACATCATTGTTTAGCGATTGACTTCAGTTTGTGACTGTTGGATTTATATAAAAAGTCTCATCTATTTTACTCATACTTCCTAACATGAGGGTGGAAGGCTCTGCAAACAAAAACACAAACACAATTTTGATTGAGTTGAAATATCATATGAACGTTTCTGTGTGCAGCATTACTTTTCATGTTTTGATTCTGAGCCAATTGTATGTCTATGCTACTAGTACTATGATTTATTACTAGGTCCATATAGTCAAACTATGATTTGTTTAATTTTGGTTTAGTTATTGTGTGAAGAAACACTTGTAGTTTGTACCCCTTAGTTCGCGGTTGATATCTGATGGTTTGTTAATTAAATCAAAATATAGTTTAATAGGATATATGACCCCAATCAGTAAGATAGGAGACGTGATTGTACTCTTGTCCCATTGGCTTCAGTGGGAATCAGGTATATCAAGCTAAGTTAATAACAGTGGAAAGTGAGAATAAATAAATGTATCCATAATAGTGTGTTCGATGTGTATTTTCATGTATGTTAATTCATAGCTGCTTTTTTAAAAAGTTTAAGAAAAAAGAGAATGTTCAGAAGCAGAACATGGATGATCATAACTGCTTTGGTTCAAATGGCTTGTTGATTGAAAGTTATAGTAGTTAATTTAGCTAGTTTCAATCAGTTAAAACAGTTGTTTATAAAGGAAATTTGTAAGTGATTTTCTCAGGATTAGTAATAGAATTGCAAGTTGCATGGGAAGGGGTGGGTGGTAGTTAAACTTCTCCTTGAAAGCGGGAGTGCTCCCACCTGTTCAGAGGCAATGGTGCACTCCCTCCTCAAAGGACCATCACTACCCAAGCTGGATAGTTTTTACCCAGTTTCCAACCTTCCCTTCTTAGGGAAGGTAGTGAAGAGAGTGGTTACAGGGCCTTTGCAGAGGACCTTGGATCAAGCGAATTATCTAGATGCCTTTCAGTCAAGATTCAGGCTAGGGCTTGGGATTGAAATTGCATTGATTGCGCACATTGATGACTTCTGGCGGTAGTGGGATGGAGGTAATGCATCCATCCTGACTCTTCTTTACTTCTTGGCAGCATTTAATATGATCAATCATGGTATCCTTTTGGGCTGGCTTGGGGTGTGTGGCAATGTGTTGTGCTGGTTCTCCTCCTTACTCCGGGGTCAGTTTCAATCAATGTAGATAGGGGGGGAGAGAATCAGGCTACAGACCTTCCTTTTTGAGGTGCCTCAAGACTTGATTTTTCTTCTCTCCTTTTTAACATCTACATGGGTGAAGTGATCCATCAGTTTGGGGTGAGATATCATCAATGTACAGATGACAGCCAGCTTTATATCTCCACTCTAGTCTCCCTGATTGATGCTATGGACATCCTATCCCAGTGTCTGTAGGCTGTCCAGGTCTGGATGAAGCAAAACAGGCTCTGATTCAACCATTGCAAGATGGAGAAGCTGTGGGTATTTGGAACCTCTTGAGACAAGGTTGTTCTATCTCTGATTCTGGATGACATAACACCACCTAAGTCAGATCTGGTGCATAATCTGGGGGTGCTCCTAGACTCAGAGCTCTGGCTTGAAGAGCAGGTGGCAGCTATGACTAGGAGAGCTTATGCACATCTTTGAATGGTGTGCTAGTTGCGCCCATTCCTGCCAAGGGAAGGGCCTATAGTACCAAGGAACTATTCACATGTATTATTATAAATCCATGTTGTTAGGATTTACATTCATATTATTGATCCTTATCCAGTCTGTGATCAAGACAATTTTCGGCAGCTCTGGGGTCCTTTTGGCTTGCCAGGGGGAAATTTAAGGGTGTGCTTTGAAGCCTGGAGGGAGCCAGAGTGGTGGAGGCAGCACTGAGCTCTGCTTTATCATTCTCTTCACTGTGCTCTGGGCACGTCTATTGGACCTTTCTTTTGGACTCAGCCTGGGTTTTCTATTAACTGGAGAGCTATTTGTCATCTTATTACTTACCTGGACAGGAAGGGAGTATGTGTGTGATCTGAAATATAAGAGGAGCTTTTCACAGAAACTATGTGTCACTCCAACTCCAAAAGCCTAAAGACAGGAACAGCCAGGGGTGGGGGAGTCTGATGTTTGCTATGAGGGCTGAAGTGGTTGATGGTTTTCTGGATATGTATGGTATAGGTCAGTGATGGCTAACCTTTTTGTTGTCATGTGCCAAAAGTGCATGCGCGATAGTGCGTGCATATCTGCACCCATAATGCAATGCGCTCGTGAACCACCACCTCGCTCCCCTGCACATGCGTGCGCCAGCAGTGGGATTTGCGCCAATCAGCTAAGATAAAGAAGAAACAAGCGCAGAGGCAGGTGGGAGGGCCACTCCTGTGCTTTTCTCTTCCTTTATCCTCTCAGCTGATCATCGAAGGAACTGGTTCGACTGAACCAGTAGCATTTTTTGATTCTGGTTTGCCCAAACCGGTAGCTGCACGCACTCTCCCTGTGCATGTGCGCCTGCACTTCCCATATGCGCCCCCCGTGCATGCACGGCAGAGACCCAAAAATCAGATGGCCGGTGGGAGGCATGTGTGCATGCGCGGTGGAGCTGAGCTGGGGCGACGGCTCACATGCCCACAGAGAGGGATCTGCATGCCACAGGTTCGTCATCACAGATATAGGTGGATATATGGGTGCCTTTGAAAGGAGAGCTAGGGAAGGGGGGACTGGGAGTAGAAAGCAGAAACTTCATTGTGATAGGTAGGGACAGGTATGGTCAGAATTTGAGGGGCTGCTGGGGTTGCTACTTGAGAGCTTGTCCAGAACCCAGTACTCAACCCATAAACCAAGTTATTGTGTCCTCATGCCTTGGGCTCTGACTGTTGCTTTTGAATGCCACGTTGGTCTGTATAAAATCTGTTCTCATTGATGATTTAAGTATGAATGAGGTGATTTATGTGGCATATATAATCATGGGCTTGGAAGTAGGAGTTCCCTGTTGGAGATGTACTTGCCTAGGTTTTAAGTTTGACATAACTTCAGTGAAAAATAGTATGAGTGATATTTAGTAGAATGAGAGACAATAAGGCTCAAATAACAGACTAATGTAGGCAGTTCATGTGTTAAGAATGTTTCATTTATAAACAACCTGTACTTACAAATAGGCTGCCTTTTACTAAAAGTGGTGGGCAGAGTTCTCCTTCCTTGAATCTGTGAACCACTGAAGCTGCACATTTTTAATGTAGGACCTGTTTTAAGCAGTTCGACAGCTTGAGAAAAAAACACCCTACCCCACTGTTTTTAGTCACAGGCAGCCCTCTTGCAAGTATGAGTTAAAATTGGAATTACAAATTCCAGACAAGAGTTAGGAACGGAACTAATTCTTAATCTGGGAACTTCCTGGGTCAAAGGAAGGCATGACTAAATGACCCTGAATAAATACTGCATGGCTTTCTCTATACAGACAGGTAGCCCATAAGGTCATTGTGATTTACTGAGCAGAAGTAACAACTAATAATTTAGTTCTGTACTGCAGAGACCCCAAACTTGCACATGACAAGCCATTTGCCAGGTAAATGACAGCACTGCTAGGAAAGGACTGATCCTTTAGGACAAAGTTTGCCAATTTAATAGCAACATACTAAAGATGGGTGGAAACAGAGTTTGTTCCTCCAGAACAGGGATCTAAATTGCTAAGCCTCATTGCCACCCACTGCCCCCACTAACCCGGACAATGTAAGGGAACAAGATTTTCAGGTATTTAGGTACAACTATATGAATGAAATTGAAGTATTTTTAAATTGTAACCTCTCTGTGTATGGGAGGAAGGTTGCCGGTGCTAAGCTGGAACCACAGAATTATTGTTGTTCTGTAAATCAATAGTCTATGTTTATAAGAAAAGCAGGCACAAATTTTTCTTGATGAATCGCAATCATCCATTGATTTAAATTCAGGAGATTACTTGTGGTAGCACTGATTGGCAGTCCTGCACGATAAATATTTTCTGTATTTTTATTATTATACAGAATGTAGACATTGTCAGACCTCCTGAGGATGCCCTTGTAACTGTCCCTGCTCACCTGTGAATCCTGTTTCCTGATCAGCTATGAAAGATGTGGTGCTGTTTTTTATCATACTTTATTAATTTTCAATCAATCATTCCAATCATTTTTGGAATCAAATGCCAATATAACAGTTTTTATATATTGCATGACTTGGAGATCAAATTGTTTTAGACTATTTGAATTGTTGAATCATTAATAAGTTATTGTTCAGTTCTGAAATGTGTTTAGTTCCTTTTGCAATATAACTTAATTATTGCTGATTTTTAATTTGATGTTTTATGTCCAGTAAAGCTCAGTTCAGTACTTTGAATGCCCAAGTTATTAATAGTTACAATACACCTGATAGTTGCAATAAATACAATAGAATCAATGAGAAGATAGTTGGATATTATTTAGGTGATAGTATGATAGTATGTCGTTGACCAATGCAATTCTATCATTAGAAATTATAATTTAATTGATTTTAATGTATCTAAAATGTTGTTTCCTGTTAAGCGGGCAACATTTTTAAAATGTTGTTGGCCCATCTCCAACTGTCCGTCTTTACTTCCTAGACTTCAATGCTTTTTCTAAACCAGCTGAAGAGCATTGGCTTGGTTCCAAATGCTAGTCCGCACAAGAGCATTAGTGACTATTGCTCCTTTCTCAGCCTGTGTTATGGTTCTGCATCTTTCATCTCCGGCTCTTAATCTATGTTGCCCCTGCTGCAGTGGATTTTGGAAATGTTCAGGGAAGTCATGATCAGGATGTAGAATTGCATGTCCCCATGACTTCCACATTTGCTCTGCTGAATCCTATCTCCTCTCCTTTTAGGCTCTTGTGGCTCATATTCATCTTTGTGGCTTCTGACTAGGTCTACCATATCTGAGATGCAAAAGCCAGATGGCCATCAGATGGCAGCAAAAGCACAGGGTTTTAGGCATCTCTTTGTTGCCTTCTTGTGGCTATCCAAAATTTTGCATGCAGCATCTCTTTTGTATATAGGACCATAATACATATCCCAGCGATATCTTTTTGACTTAATGTGTCATACTTGACCTTATGTTTGAGATTTGTTAGTCATTGAATGAAAAAATTGGTTCAAGAGGGAGTCTCATGGATCCATCTTGTAACCTTTCACTATATCACTGCTCTGCTAGCCTGTTTGGAAGTAGGTGTTTTGGTAAAAGGTTGTACTGTTTAATAGTTTGCTTAATTCAGGGTTGGGTTTAATGCAAGATAATAGAAATCAAACTATATGTCATATATCCACTTAGTAGATACCAACCAATCTGCAGTGTTTGGCAGGATGTAGTCAGGTGGTGGTACCTAAAACAGGGCCGATGTTAGGAAAATCAAGCCTTCTCTAGTGAAGGAAATATTTGGGCAGTATTACTGATAAAACTGCCATGTGATTTGCTAACATGGGGAGTTGTAGTGCTTCATAGATTGTGGCCTAGAAAAAGAGATTTGATTGAAAAAGGAGAGGTGGGTGGATTTAGATGAATGACTCTCATAAGTTGTGATTTTCCTGTGCTTGTGCATGTATATTGAAAATAAAAACTTTGCTGTCTGTTTGGGTTATTTGAAGAACTGAAAACGTTAATGCTGTGCATGATCCTAAATTCATGTTAGTTAATTGTGAAAAACAGTCTTCTCAACCAAATGAAGCCGATATGTGGTCCCCAGGAGTTCATATTGAATAAGACTCCTCATCTCTTGAGTTGGCAGTAATTTGAGCTTGTGAAAAAATTTATTAACTATGCCAACCAGTGGGCAGCTGCTATTATTCAGTGCATAATCTTGAACTAGACTTTTTAATAAATTCTCCTGCCCCTCAATTCTAGTGTTGCAGGAGAATAAAAATTGCTGGCTCTTTTGATGTCATGCGTGATTTTATGTATCTAATAACTTCTGGTAAAGTCCCAAATCCCAAAGTTGTCATCTTTTCTCATGGCTTCTTGGGTCTGCATATTTTATTCTATGTCTGAAGGTAGCTGCTTTAGGAGCCTGTATCTCTAGAATACAATGTGGGTCTGCAACAGTGGTTCATCCTCACAAATGTAAGGAATTTATTAGATCTGAAGATCTCTAAAGGCAATTTATCTTCGGATGCAGTTAAGCCAAATTACTCATTTATTACTGCTTAAGAGGCCATTTTTCTAAGAGGTCAATCTCAGTGCAGGATTACGGTCTTAATTCCCTAAACTTATCAAGAGAACCTTCTTGGAGAGGCCAGAGTTAACTATGCATTTCTTTGGACTGTGAGCCACTTAAAGCTAGCTAACCAATTCTTCTTATTTTATTTTCAGAATGTGTGTGTGAGCCGCTCTCGAGAAGAAGCCTTGAGGACTGTACCTAATAATTTGTAGCTCTCTGGTCTCCCAGCACTGTCCCAGGCTGCTATCCAATGTCAACATTAAGGACACTTCTCAGGGACACGATGATGAAAGCCTTCGAAGGAGGCAGCCAGCAAGGCAGAAAGATATGCCGGCTCCCTTTTTTAAAAATGGATTTCAACACAAACTGAGCATCGAAGTCAAAAAAAAATGTACCAAGTATTCATGGGACACAGGATGAAATTAGTTTTAATTTAATATATTTTGTCTTCAGCCTGTCATTTTTGATCTTGAATGTTATATGTATAAATCGTCAGGTGTTATTTTGAGATTCTTCTAGAGTTAGAATATTTTCTTAAGCTGGTCTTTCTGTTAAAAACAATCCTCCTCTGATTATTTTATTCCAACTTTATGCACATGAAATTTTATGCACACAAAAAATATTTTAAAGTTTTTCATCTACTGGACAGGATGTTTGTCATCTCCATCAAACTTCAAGGGTTTTTTTTTCCATTTCATAATTACATTGCTTTGGTTGATAACACAAAAAACTACATGTTTATAATCTATTCAATGTTATAAAGTGGACTATTAAATTTTCCAGTTTTGGGATGGGACAATAATGCTGTAGCAGTTGGTATTTATAACACCAACTTTCTAAATAATTTTATTAAAGGTTCTATTTCCATTTTATCATCTAAAATATTTTCTCTTTTATGCTCCTAGATAAGTGCTCCTCCTAGATAATTTATTCAAATGATTTTTTTTTATTGAAAATAACAGATTTCTTTCTACTTCATATACAAAATAATACTATTTTCGAAGTGCTTTAAAAAAAAACACCTCTAATTCTATTTAAGAATACTAATGGATAGTCTAATTAGCCAAAGTTGGCCTGCATATTATTCATAATTTTCATAAACACTATTTTATACAGGGGTCCCAATCCTTGATACTGGGCCATAGCCCATTTGGAACTGGGCTGCACAGGTGGTGGGCGAGTCTGCACAGCTCCACTTGTGCGAACTGTAGTGTCGTATACTCATGCATAAAACTCCATTTGGGTGAGTGCGCTCACCCACTGCACCATCTATACTCGTCCCCAGCCGCCAGTCCATAAAGCCGGAAAGATTGGGGATCACTGATTTTATATATTCTTCTTCGAGGAAATTCCTGTAAAGCCTATGAAAATTAAAATAATCTTACACGGACAAGAATAAGACAATAAAGTAAGAATGTGGAACATGGTGGCTAGAGGTCCAAAAGTCTTAGTGCAATGTGCACCACCAGTTTTGAGAAACACATCTGACTTAAAGAAGTTCTAGTGAGTTCATAGTATTGATGCACTTCTTCCTTTTCCTTAAACCAAAGATAAAGTATTATCTTGTTTTGAGTGTTCTTTTGGGGTGAAGGTGAGAAGAGACAGTCCTATTGAGTCCCTCCATTTTTTGTTTAAAATGTAGACATAATTAAGATGAAAGATATTTTTTTCACTGGAGGAGCTAGCAGATGTCATGCACTGAATACCATCAGCAAGTTCAGGTAATGGTGGAAGATTTGACTCCCAAAGTAAATAACAATTGACAGTTTTTCAAATTGTCTTTTAAGATTTTGCAGGGCCATCAAATCTTACAAGATTTCATTCAGCTTAATGCATTCTTGCCTGAGACCTTCTGAGATATCAGTGTCCTTGTCTGAGACATTCATGCAAGAATTTCAAAATGCTGAAGATTTGTAAAATGGAACATGATTTCTGCCTTTTTAATTTTTTATATGCTTTTAAAACATTAATGGGTGGGGGGACACAGATATTTGCAAGAGCTTTGTTGCCAAGCTCTGATTTAACATTCTGGAGTTCGTTCACAAAAGAGAACCAGCATATCCTTCAGCCCTGTCACCACCATCATCATCATCATCTTTGGGGTTAGCATCTATACTTCTCCTGTATGACTTGAGAGGAAAGCATAAGAGAGATGGGATGACTACTCATGTAGTTGGATTCTCAAAGATGCACAGAAGAAATTCAGGTTAATTTGCAGAATTTTTATATCCTGCTTTCGAGTGGAATTTGTACAGAAGCAATTTCTCTTTGAGTTTGCATGTTAAATCATGTATATATTTGTATAGAGCCTTGGTGGCGCAGTGGGATGATTGCACATAATTGTAGTAATTGCAAGACTTCTGCTAACAGCCAGCTGCCTGTAATTTGGCAGATCGAATCTCTCCAGACTCAAGGTTGACTCAGCCTTCCA
>JAOYMU010000098.1:95094539-95108388 GCA_025802295.1 Psammodynastes pulverulentus | reverse complement strand
TATTTTCCAGGGAAGCCACCCCAAAACTCCGTTCCATCCACTTTCCCCCTTTTCCCTGCTTTCATTAGAAGGAAAGAGGGAGGAGATTCTGTGTATGTGTATGTATATGTACATATTTGTCTGTGTAAGACTGACTTATATGTGAAAGAATGATTGACATGCACACAGGGAATCAATAATAATGTTTGTTCTGAGCCTGTCTTTATTAAGACTTCATTTTTAGAAGATACATAAGCACAGCTGCATGGATGCCTAACATACATAAGTGATGTCATATAAATAAACATAGAGGTGTGGAAATCTCCAGGATTGGTTTCATTTGGAGTGGCAACCATAAGCTTCCCATAATATAATACGTTTGCTTTTTTTCCCTTTGGGGGGATGGGTTGCCTTCTGTTTGGATAAATACAAGCAGTCCTTGGCTTACATTTAGCAAGTTTGAACCTATGACAATGTTGAACAAGTGGTTCTTACAACAGGTCCTCAGAGATCCAGCCACTGCACTACTCCCTCTGTCACAAGATCACAATTTCTGACATTCCCTGCCAGCTTCCCACAAACAGCACAGAAGCTGGCCGGAAGTCGGAAACCACAGTCGTGGGGTCCTTGCTTAACACAACTTGGACTGCCAGAACTGCCATCACTAAGCGGTCTCAATTGCTGTCATAAATTGAAGACTGCCTGTACGGTACTAGAAGGGACCAAGAAAAATACCATTGTATTTTAATGGGTCTCTCTTAGTCAACTTTTGTGTGTTATCATGATACTTTTTGAACTTCTCTGGATGTGGAGCACTGGGGGGTGGGCGTAATTTTCTAAAATAAGGGTTATCCAGAAGAAAAACGTGTAGATGTATAAATCTGTTTTGAATTTTGTAGAAAATATAATTTTACTCATTTCTAAATGAACGGAGTAGACTAGCCTTCATTGAAAATGTATCATTACTTCATAGATTCCCTTTATTGAAGAGAAATATTTGTTTGCATATCTTCATATTTTTTTAATGTGTACAACTCGGTGGCTAAATATTTAATGTATAGTAGATATTTTTATAGGTTATATCTAAATATACTTTGTTAACTGGTTTCTTCTATTCAGAGAAAAGGCCATATAACTGAAAAAAATCATTGTATGCAATACAAATTATAAATTTATGTTGATACTTGAAAAGACTAAGAAGTTGTTGATTCTGATTTAACAAGCTGTGATCTTAAATACAAAATTTGGAAGTAAACCTCTTGAAATTAGTTGCACTATCTTCCAAGTAAATAAGTCCAAAAATCATAAATCATAAAAACTGTTTATTATCAGATTCAACTAGATAAACTTGTAACCACCTCCAGAATACCTGCTGAATATTTTGTTTCACAGGACTTACTACCTTTTTTAAGAGTAAAATATGGGTTATAGAAAACATGTGAATCTTAAACAAGAAGCCGATATTGGTATTTGCTTAATGTGTGAAATAGCTTATAGGAATAATATGGAAATGGGAATGTTATAAATATTATTTCTTTTCTCAATTTGTATGGTGGATTCATATGATTTTGAATTAAATTTTAATTCAGATATTGTTCGTTTATTTAATGCAGATTTTTCAACTATAGTTGGGCAATTTATTACTTTCCATAAGAGATGTGTTAAGTCTTTCTCCAAAACAATAAAACATCAGTTCTAAATTCAAGTGCACTTTAATTTCTTTATTTGTATGTTGAATTTTGCTACTATATTTAAGATCACTATCTTAAATCATCAGATAAATGTTTGTAAAATGTCTGTCCAAGAAAGCAGATTTTGATGATATACTACATTGCTGTATTTATATAAAATACACTATTTTAAAATAAGGGAATGAAAAAAACCCCCTATCGGCTTATTTTAAAGACTCCAAAGTTTTATGTCATGTATGAACAATTCTTGTGGCATTCAATTTGCAAACTTGTAGAATTTACTGCATTTAATTATATAAATATCAATGAAGTTACATCTGATTATCAAGAATCCGTTCCGTTGTAATAATGCTTCTGCTGATGGTGGGGTGGCCTAGAGGTGGAGCTCTCACCTCACAATCAGGAGGCTGTGAGTTTGATCCTAGGTAGAGGCTAGTATTTGGAATAGACCCTCCTGCTGGAGCAGGGGGTTGGACTAAATGACATCTGAGATCCCTTCCAAGTGTGTTATTCTACATATGTTCTATTACTTTAAAGACAGTGAAATGATGCATGGGATATGCTCGAGATTGTGACTTAGCTCTTTCTAACAGTAGTTGGGGTTTTGCTAATACCTGTTGTATTCAGCCACTAACCTGTGCGGTATTACTGAGACTGTTCTTTGTGATGGGTATAATAAGCAAAGTATACAAGGTTGTCTCTTGACTTAACAAGCTTCATCTTCTCTGTCAGCTTATTCCCTGGACCTTGAGTTTGCTTGGTGATTCTTGCAGGGGACTTATTGTACATCCTTGAAAGAAGATCGGTAGACTCCTTTCTGGAATGGTTGTCCCTTCCATCAACTGCACAGCTTTAGGAGGAATGCATTGGAAGCTGTAAGGAAAGAAGGGAAACCTGTCTAGCCCGCCAAATTAGCCAAAACAACATGAACATGCCCTTTCACATCCTGATTCTGTGGAATCTATGCAGTTGGTCCCTGAATTCTTTAGTCCCTGCTTTTAAACATCCAAAGTTGTATCAAAGCACATGTAATGAAGTGACATCAGCATGCTAATAGCATACTGCTCTCTATGCACACATTAAAACTTTTTTCTAGATTTCTAATAGTATTGCTAGTTTTAGTTTACAGAGCAGCTTATAGTGATGTTTTATTAATAGACAGAGTTTAGTTTTGTTTACACAAAATCACTATTTTCAATAACTTCAGCTGTTGATTCAGCTTTTACACAATATAACTTCAAATAGCATTTGCATTTAGATAATTAGCTATGACTGTGAATCTAAGTTTGAAATATCTAGTAAAAAAGATGCACAAAAGTTGTAGCTAAAGATTAGCAATATCCTACCTTTTACACTCCTGTGTTTCTGATGCATAGATAGTGCTAATTAGAAAAGTTTCTATTCCAGTAAGCAATATAGAAATATTTTGCTTTTAATTGCAGCGCCAACAGTCCAGTTATATATTTTTAAGTAGCAGTAGCTTCATGTAGTCATTCTCATTGATTTCTGTCAGATTAACTAAGCTAGAGTCCCATTGCTTAGCCCCATGTAACACCATTACACAATGGTGTTATCAGCCAACTCTAAAGCTTCTAAGTTTGACTTCATAAAGTAGAATATTTGGCATTTTATTTATGATTACAAATTTGATGGTTTTACAGTAGCATTTGGGACACCTTAGAATTCAGCTGGGTTCCTGCTTTAATCTCATCAAAAATGTCAAATCCAAATTGTTCCAGATGTTTGTGTCCTTGAAAGAAAAATGGAGCAAGACCTGCTGATTAAGCCATTGAAGATGAAAATTTGATGCATCAAAGTGGTTCTATGTTGCATAGTTTTCCTTTTTTATACCATTCTGTTACCTTTTAGCTTATTGAACCGATGGTTATGCAGTTTGGGTGCTGAGCTGTATAATATATATGTTTGAAAAGTTGAGACAGTAACTTAAGATACAAGACGTAAAAATCAGATGAAATGGGAGAACAACAGAACACAGTTTATTTACATTTTAAGTGTCATCAAGTCTTTCAAGAATAAGACAAAACAATTTTCAGTCTTCAAGTTTCAACTCTGTTCTATACATGTTACCATTGTCTACTAAAAACATTTTGTTATAAAGTTTAAAAAAAAAGGCCTTAGCTTGTCATAACAAACTGCACATTTAAATATTCCTACAGAAACCAGATAATAATCTCACCAAGGGTTCTTAAATGATGACAACTTATATTGGCCTACACAATTGGACAATCTAGTGGACAATTGGCAGGTGCTATTTGTAGGTCATGTCCCATGACATCAAAGTATTCATGACTCTAAACTGTCTGCACATTCCAAGAAATACACATTTTGCCTCACAGAAGCTTAATATATTTATTTCCATTTTTTGTTGCTAAAATGCACCTGCAAAAGTCAGTTGTGTGCTTTGGGATTTCTCATTTCTTGTCTCCCAAAATCAAAATAATAGTTTAATTGTTCTCAAATGAGCTCCAGGTTCATTTGTCTGACTTTTTTTTTTTTTGCCCCATTATCTTTCGCTCTGCATCTTTGGAAAAAGGTGCATATATCTGTTTACTCAGAAGTAACTTAGATTGCTTTATGGGATTTCTTCCATCATATGAATTTTAGATTGTAGATGCAAGTTTAGTCTTGCAAAGCATTAAAATCAGCAAACATATACTTTGGGGTATTCTTTATCTATTAAATTTATACACTGTCTAATTCCCAGCAACTGCAGATGATCATCCAATGGCAAGTGTGTATTTTTAAAGTGCCACCAAACACCTTACTCTAATCAATGAACACAATTACATATGGTGGAAGAAACTAGAAAAGGGCATTTTAAAAATTCTATTTCATGATTTCTAATAAACCTTTATCCAGGAACTAAAAGAAAATAAAATTTTAAGGAAGGATACATGTTATAGGAAGCAGTTTTGACCAATGGCGCTTATTAAAAATACCAATATTTGAAGCCCAGATTTCATCGAATAGATTGTCAAGCCATTTTACTTGATAAGAATTAATGTGTTAGCTGTCTCACTGTATTTAAAAGATAATTTCATAATCGATATCTCCCCTCTTAAGCAAAATAAAGCGTACCCACAACACACGTTGCCCAAAGAAATAACTACATTCAAATAATGACATACATAACATCTACACTTTCCCAGCTGCAGAGAAAATCATATACACATAATTCACAAGGATACTTCAGTCTTACAAGACAAAGTTTCTGCCAGTTGCTAAAGAATTAGCAGAAGTATTAATCACTACACAGTTGGTCACAACGAGGTGAATGTCTTTCAGTCACATTCCATATGAAGAGCTGGAAAGCTTTCATTAGGCCTGTCCCTCAGAGTTCGATTTAATTAATAATTATTTCTCCAGAATTCGCTCAAATTTAGGGTTGATAAATGAAAAGCCAGCAAATGCAGACTGATCCATAGAATCTATTAGATTTTTGTCGCTGTGTGATAATCGAGGTTTCTCACTCAAAAACTCTCTGTCAAAGTTGTTATAGTCACCTGCTGATTTCTGTAAAGAAGAACAGAAGCAATTAAAAATAGCTGAAATGACCTACATTGCCAAGATGGTTAGGCAAGGCCTCAAATCCATGGAGTGTCAATTGCTAATGGTCTTTCTGCCCTGTCAAATTAACTCTTCGGCCATTCTGCTGAGCGGCCATGAACAATTTTACTCAACCTATTTTATAGACTCTTCTTTGGGGAAGCTGAGAAGAAAAATGGGTAGGCCAGGAATGTTTGAAGAATTGACTACAAATCCTAGCATGAACTGATGCCTAATTTTGTGACAAATAAATAGCTCAAAACTTGGGTAATTATTGGATTTTACATTGTTCAGGGTTTTTGATATTTTTTTAAATGCTGGACATATTTTAAACTTAAAATTAGGGTGTTTTTTAAAAAAATGCAAATTAAATGCTATTATGCTACAGATAAATAAAGATAATTCTCAACTTAGGACTGGTCTCTTAAAGACCATTCAAAATTACAATGGTTTTGAAAAAAAAAAGTCCTTAAATTTATGGCTGCCACTTTACCTCCACAGTCACATAATTGCATTTCTGGCATTTGGCAGTGGCTTGCATTTATAACCAGTTACAGCATCCCGTGGTCCTAAGACCATGTTTGTTATTTTTCTGCCAAAAATGCCTATTCAATAAGCTGAATTTGGACCTACAACCTCATGATTTGCTTAAAAGCTACGGTGAGTTGCTTAACCACCATCATAAAAATGATCTTAAAATCAAGTCTAATTATGTGGTGACTCAACTTACAATTGCAATGACTTATGATCAAAATTCCAGGGTCAGTTGTGGCCATAAATCAAGAGCTACCTGTATATGCACAAATGAGATGGAAACAAGAAAAATGTACTTGTTCTGCTAAAGGGATTCCATGTGTTGTGCCTTTAGATCCAGCTTCAATGAGTAGAAGACAAAAGATGCAAGCATCACAGTTCCATGCTTTTGAGTGTGTGAAATAGATGTTAAGGCTACATACCACTTTTGGTTTGAAAGGAGGTTCCATCTCTCTCTTTTCCAGTGTTGTCCAATTAATTGCTTTGAAGAAATGGTGATCTCTGATGTTTCCAGTTATTCCCAATCGCTTTGTTGGATCTCTTTCAAATAGCTACAAAATATGAAAATATTCTTTATTTGGTTACTGAGTCAAACTGTACTTCTGAAAAAAAAAAAAGAATATGTTTTTAATAGCTATTTTGACCAAGAGCAGAGAATCTGTGTTCTTCCAGAACTTGCCAAATTCAACATCACCTTTATAGACTGTGCACTTCACCAAATTTGCAATGAGGTCCTTGCCTTTGAAACAACAAATTACAGGTAATCCTTGATTTATGACCATAATTGAACCCAGAATTAAGGCCATAAGATGTGGCAGTCATTAAACGAGATGTGCATGTGATTACCTTGCTTAATGACCACAAACCCCACTCTCCCCATTGCAGTTGCTAAGTGACTGTGCGAATCAAGAAAAGCATAGAGTTGCCCCATGGGATACAGAAGCTCAGGGAGGCCTAGTGCAGGCCCAGGACCATGTTGTAGCATCTCTCTAGCTCACATGCAGTTTGATCCAGGCCTCCCAAGGCATCATCAGATAATGTACCCTGTGCTTTGCTTCTCACCTCACTAGGTCCCACAACCTTGGGCCTCCTCCTCATGTCATGCCTTGGTTCATAGGACCACATACAATGGACTCTGTAATACTTTCAATAAAGGTTTTGTAATTCTGGCTATCTAAAATGGGTTTTTTTGTGTTTTAAATTGTCTTTTTCAAATCATTTGACATAAGTCCTAAAAGCCTCCCTTTTAGAGACCAGAATGGGCAGGAAAACCCTTGATACGTTGTAGATAACATATTTTTATTTTCAGCTGTTCTGAAGCCTCCATGAACAAAACAATTTTTCAAATCCAGTATTGGAAAGTGCTGAGAATGTATTTTAGCCATACCCATTCTGATGTTTCTGTCTTGCGAATGTTTCTTTTACTTTTATTCAGAATACAATGCTTTTTTCAATCCTAAAAGTATTAATTATTCTGATGTAACTGGACAGATGACTTTTCCTTACCCAATCAAAATGTTCTTTAGTACTTTTTTAATATGCAAACTATAAAAGGGAAGGTGTGATTTCTCTCTTTGCTCTCTCTTATGAAATCAATAACATAGAGAAACCTTTTTAACAGAAACATTAACATTAAATCATAAATCAAATGATCTTCCTTGTCTCTGTGTCATAATTGGGATCTAGCACTTATCACTTATCCCTCCAAATGGCACCCACTTCAAGGACAGCACTACCTGTGCTGTCTGTATAGGAAGGCCTTGTGGCGGATCAGCCATCTCTTTCCCAATCTCCGGGATCGTCTTGAGAAAGAGAAGTGGCTGATCTGCCATGAAGTCTTCCTATACAGTGGCTGGGCTATCCTGGAAGAAATGCCATTTTGGAAGCTGCTGTAATTCTTACAATTTGAGAATTGCAGTTATTCCCCAAATGCCATCCATTTCAAGGAAGGCTGTTGGTGGATCAGTCACTTTTCCTTTCCAAAGGTAATCTTCTGAAAAAATAAGTGAAGCAAGGTGTGATGGGGCGAGGAGACGGACAAGACCCAAGGGTATGGGATCTAGTGGGGTGGGGAGCAGGCCCAAGGCTTTGGGAGCTGAGTCAGGTGGAGGATAGCCCAAAAGGACCCAGCAAAGTGAGATGGGGGAGAAGAGAGGGTGGGAGTAGCTGTAGTATCCCTGTGATTGGTTGTCAGTGCCCAAATGTTATGTGTGTAACTGCAGGGGCAGTCTTAACTTCAGGTACAGGTCAGAACTCCCATCATTCAATGCTGATACAATTTCAAACAGCTATTGAACAAATTTTTGCACTACGTGTAAGAATTTGCAGACAGAAATAGATTGATCCATGCACCTATCATATGGACATGTCTGTTGCCAAACAACCTTAGATCACAGAATTGCATATGACTGTATAATAAGCAGAAGCAACAACCAAGACTGCAGCCCTATACTTGTCTCTGTTTCATACATATAAATACAATTTGGACAGGAGGAAGTATAACTTAATTTTTTCTGTAAAATTACCAGCTATTTTAGTATACTAGATTGTTAAATTCTAATACTCCCAATATGTTTCATTCTTCTATATAGAAAGTACATATTACGCTTAGCCAATGTATACCTTTTCCAGAATATCCTTGGATTCCTTGGTAATCCAACGAGGGAAATGAGGAGTATCCACTCGTATTGATTCAAATAGCTCATCTTCATCATCACCATGGAAAGGAGATTGTCCAATCAGCATCTCATACAACAAAACTCCAAATGACCACCAGTCTACAGAAAATGTATATTTCAGGCCTTGCAAGATCTGTGGCAAATGTAAGAAAAGACACAAACATGAAATGCAGCCAAAGGCCTCATATATGTATATTTGCGTGTGGTTTTTTCCCCCTCAATAATAGAAGAATCAGCAATAGTAGGCCCATCCACTGATGTGATAACTGAATTAAAATATAACCAACATTCTACAAACACACTACAGCAATATTTGGACTCATTCCCTTCTCTTGCATAGAAAAGTCCTAAGCATTTTGGTTCTCTTTTAATTGAAGTCTATAATTATACCTAGATCCTGATTAACTGAGGCTAATTGTAGCTACAACACAGTGAATAAAACTGACTTATTTCAATAAACTGATTTCAAAATTAAATATTATTCGGCTCAAATGTAATGCTCAGCTACTGGTTTCCCTGTCACTTTGCCAAACACAAATAGGGATAGAAATATGGATCTAACACTTTATAAAAACAGATCGTATTTATTGTGGCTGAATGCAACTATAAATATTTTCAAAGCAGATATCGTTTCATGCTCCATGACCATAAAAATGAAAACACTCTGCAGCTCACAACCACCTACATCTGGAGTAGAAGTCATACATAATATCACACCCATGCAGAGAAAGATTTCTAAATACTCCAATGAGTACATGTGCGTGCCTTACTTCAGGGGCTATATAATCTGGAGTACCACAGAATGTTGTTGCCTTGTTTTCTCCAAATACATTTTCTTTACACATCCCAAAGTCAGCTATTTTGATGTGGCCTTCTTTATCAAGCATCACATTGTCTAATTTGAGATCCCTGTATGAAAAAAAATCCATCAAAGAATTAAATTAATCAATATTTACCTAAAATATCCATCTTACATAATTGACCCATTTAAAACAACTTCCAGACTATCTATACCTCTGTAGCATCCTCATAACTTCAAAATCTGTCAGAAAAATACCTTAATTTTAGCAGTATTCCCACTCTTAATATCTTGAAAGCAAGCTAATTCTAAAGAACTGACAAATATTGGCCATACCACTTCTGGAGATATTACCATCTTGTAAAAATCCAAAGGGTTATGGCTCTTCAAATTCCAAATTCTGCCGATCCAGACTTTAAAACCTGAACTCAGCAGCCATTTTCCTGATAGAATAAGTAGAGGTTCTCAATGTAAAAGCCAAAGCCTATTTTTGAAATTAAAATGACTCTAGCATGACTTTCTTTAACTTTGCCGGTTTCTCTGATTAAGTCAGGTTGAGAGCAAAGCTACTTTCTAGATCTACAGTATAAACTGAAATTGTGCTTTTGGGAGAAAGTCAGTCCAATTTAATATAAGCTGAAATGTGAACCATCTCCTTTGCCATTCTAGTAAAGATAAAGTGTTACAGTCTTGGGGCTAAGTGCCTGGCAATTAAGAATGTAAAGACTCTTTTATGTAATGTAAATAATAGCTTTATCCATCTTGCCAATGAAATAAGTGTAAGAAAATAATTACAGATTGTTCTCAAGGGTTTTTCTAAATTGCCCTTTTTAACACCTCTGGAATAGAATCCAAACTTTAACAGCGAACAATTCCTTGTGACACATATCATATTAATCACAGATCCTACCAATTCCTCAATAAGGCATAATGGTTAAAATATTTTATGAGATTCTTGTTAAGATCAACAAATCACTCACCTATAAATAATGCCTTTACTGTGAAGAAACTCCAAGCCACACACTATTTCAGCACTATAAAACCTGAAATCAAGCAAAAACATTCTCAAACAATGTAAAGTATTAGTATATTGCCTTAATAATTGTGTTAATTATATAATATCATACCATATCAATAATGTCCTTTTAACAATGTGTTTAGCTACATTTCCAGTCATTTTTAGAAACCTTTCCCCATCAGTTTAATGTTATAGAATCTGCTTGACGGGGCTTCCTCAAATTGCTTTCCCAATTGCATCAGGCTATTAATACCCTTGAGTAATTAAAACCCTCCTATCCAGTGGTGGATTCAAATTTTTTTACTACTGGTTCTGTGGGTGTGGTTTGGTGGGCGTGGCAGGGGAAGGATACTGTAAAATCTCCATTCCCACCACACTCCAGGGGAAGGATACTGTAAAATCTCTATTCCCTCCCTACTCCAGGGGGAAGGTTACTGTCGGTTGTCCGAATTACTCAGAATTTCCATTATCGGTTCTCCAGAACTGGTTAGAACCTGCTGAACACCATCTCTGCTCCTATCTAATCTGGCTCCAGACAATCATTTCTCCTTTTCAGCTCCCATCCTATCCAAGCTTTTTGCTTTACACAACTAAAAAGCAACTCTTCTTACCTACAAGCAAGCGTTTGTTGTAATGCAGAAGGGGATAGGCTGTCTTGGAACATTTTTTTAATTAAAAAGAGTTAAACCAGAATTTCTAATTAATAAAAAAAGTTTGAATGGCCTGAAAAGGAAATGTGCTGGGATACACCACTATTATTTTATTTTTTCCTTGGGAGTTGTATTTTTTTCGTCTTTCTTTGTTCCTTTTAAGTCAATGTTGACTCCTGCTGACTCTCTGAACTAGTCCGTGCAGTTTTCTCAGGAGAGGCTTGCCATTGCCTCCTTCCCAGGCTGAGGGAGAGTGACTGGCCCAAAGTCCTCAGCTGATTTTAGGCTGAAGATGGGACTAGAACTTTCAATCTCCCAGCTTCTATCTAGTGCCTATCCTAACTTGTCTTCATTTCTTAATAGTCCAGGAATGCTTCAATCAACCTAAATGTTTTGCCTGTGTCTAAATATGGCAGCAGTCCAGATTTGATTTAGAGGTTTTACTTAGAATCATAATGTATTTAAGAAAACTTCATTATTAAGTAAAACCTGCCCTATTGCTAACTTCTTTGTAAGCTTTATTGGCAGTTTAAAAAGCCCTAATTGTGGACATATTTGACAAAAAGAATGGAACAATTTACAAATGTGTTAATGGATTGGATTAGAACTGGCAATGCTGCACAGAGAGAAACAAAGCCTGTGTTATAATGAATAGGTCTGATTAATGCTGTGGGATTCAGGAATGCTAGCCTAGAGACTTTGTGAAAATATCTAAAGTTTGCTAGAACTGTGAGTAATAATTTAAACCTTTCTTTCAATAATCCTGCTTCTAATAAGTTTCTGAGAACAAAAGCACTTCCCTCCTCTATTATGCAGAGAATTTAATAGCCAAATTGAAAGATCTCGTAACAATCTTTCCTTTTATTAAATTTTATGTAATCGTTATATGTAAAATCTAATGGGGTTTTTTTTCTGCACCTTAAAGTAGCAGTGAAGATGCAAACCTGAGGAAAGTTTCTGCCACTTTTTTTTCTTAGACTTATACTTCCTACAGTTTTTCTCTACAGCAATAATCCTGGGAAGTAGGTTGGGCTGAATCACCCAGGCAGCTTTCATGACTGAATGTGGACTTGGGCCCAAATCTCCCTACTCCCAGTGGTGGGATCCAACAGGTTCACACCTATTCGTGAGAACCGGTTGTTAACTTTCTAAGCAGTTCGGAGAATCGGTTGTTGGAAGAAACCTCCTTTTGTTTTTTTCCACTTTACAGGGCTAATCCTGTAAGGAAGGCAGAAAGGAAACATTCTGGGGTTGTTTCTAGCCGAATCTTTATTGCCTGCTTACAGAACCTGCCTCTTGGTTAACCCATAGAACAGCTAACAATTCTTGGCAGTACGTCCAGACTTACTGTTGCCTGAACTCCATCCAGTCACATAATTACTCAGCCACGCCTACCCAGCTGGACATTAGGGCAGAGAACCCGTTAAATGATTTGAATCCCACCACTGGATCTACCTAAGAGTCAGATTAAAGCTCTGCTAACAATGTGCTTCCATGGGTCTACAGCAAATGTTCAGCTGTCTTTTGGACTCTGCTGTCTGAGAGTTATGGGTGTGGGAAGTCCAACCTGTAGTTTTATATGAGCCCTGCTTTTGACTTGGCATGGTTTTAAGCCATTTTATTCACAGCCATCTTTCAAGAAAACTCTGGGACATTTGTTACTGCAGAGATGAACATTTGTTTCTATTTAACCACCCGTTTATTTTAGACAGCAGAGGTGTGGAATGCAAAGTCAAAATGCAAATCACATCACATCACATCACATCATCCTTTGCACCCATTATGATTTATGAATACAGAGAATGAACATTCGACTAAATGTTAAAAACAATATGTATGGGTGGTGCAGTGGCACAGTGATTAAGATGCTGGGCTTGTCAGCTGAAAAGCCGGCAGCCCAAGTTCGAGACCCCAGTGCCACACAATGGGATAAGCTCCTGTCCTCACCTCACCTCAGCTCTTGCCAACGTAGCAGTTCGAAAACATGTAAATGCAAGTAAATGCAAATGCAAGATAAATAGCCAATTCGGTGGGAAGGCAACAGTGTTCTGTGATGTCATGCTGGCCACACGACCACAGAAATGTCTCCCGACAGCATTGGCTCAAAGGCCTTGAAATGGAGATGAACATCGCCCCCTATAGCCGGCAAGAAGTAGCAATGTAAAATCTGCAGGGACTCCTTTAGGAAATATGTAATCTTACTTTTGCTTTATTTACTTTATCACTGTTAAGCGGAAGAGAGTGGGTGGGATTTAACTGATTACAGCTAATCCTCAACTTACAACCATTCATTTAGCGTCCATTTGAAGTTACAGTGGCAGTGGAAAAAGGGGATTTATAACCAATCCTCACACTTAGAACTGTCCCCATGGTCACATGATCAAAACCGGCATGTATTTCCAACCGTTGCAGTGACCTTCCCTGACATGCAAAATCCATGGAGGAAGCCAGATTCGCTTAACGACCATATGATTCACTTAAGAACTGTGATTTGCTTAATAAGCATGGCAAAAAGATCATAAAATTGGGCAGGACTCACTTTACAATCACCTTGCTCAGCAACCCTAAATTCAGGTCTCAATTGTAAGTTGAAGACTAGCTGTATGGATCCTATAAAATGGGATTGGGGATTGATTTCCCAGATGTACCTAAATTAGCAGGTTATTCAACTGTTTATAAACACCTTAAGAGTAATGTGATTGAGATATAAAATCTTCCATACAGGTAGTCCTCAACGTACGACCAAATTGAGCCCAACATTTCTGTGGCTAAGTGAGACATTGGTTAAGTGAATTTTGCCCCATTTTACGACCTTTCTTGCCACACACTTGTTAAGTGAATCGTTGTAGTTGTTAACAGGGCTTTTTTTCGGCAGCAAAAGGTGCCGGAACGCGCCCCCCCCCCATCGCGTTAAAAAAACCCGGAAGTAATAG
>JAOYMU010000098.1:95078124-95089126 GCA_025802295.1 Psammodynastes pulverulentus | reverse complement strand
CGGACTCGGAAAAGGTGCCGGAACGCAGTACCGCTGAGTTCCGGCAGAAAAAAAGCCCTGGACAAAAGTAATGAAATGGAAGAATTTTATACATTTCTAATTTTTCTATGTAGAATAAAATTGCATGAAGTAAAACATCCACTTCAAGACAAAGCTGATCTCTCATTGCATGGTAGTTATATACCAAAACTTTGAAAGAAATGTATTACATCAATTGAACAGAATCATATTTACTAAAATTCTAGTTGAGGAAATTCATACTAAAAACTTTCAATTGAAACTTGCATTGGAAATTAATACATGTTTGTACTGAATGCTGAATGCCCTAAATGTACAAAGGGCTGATCAGTTCTGTCACTGATTAGTTTCAAATATGCCACATCATCATTGCTTTACAGTCTCTAAAATAAAAATAAAGAATTTAAATAGGCATGTGCATATGCAATTAAACATTAAATTAATCCAAAATAAAATATATTTGCATTACTAGACAGCTAGTAATTAAATATTCTATATAGAAAATAGATACTTTAACAACAATGCATCTTCAACTTACTTTTCCAAAGCTTCCTTTTCCAAGAACCTTATGGAATGCAAAACTATCTATATTGAATCTTCTCCTAGTTGATAGTCGTGAGGATGATCTTCCCTCCCACAGCTTATCATATTCGCAATTATCTTCAAAGACAAAATGAATATTTTTTGCTATTTCATTTAAATATTTTGTATAGCACTTAGAGCTCATAAGATATTCTATGTAGCTTCCACTATTACTAGCACAAGTATATGCATGTGCATTTTTGAAACTATAATTAAGGAGTGGTAATATTTCAGAAATATCCTGTGCACTTGTGATTTATATGGACTCTAAACCAATTATAAATTTAGTGAGTTGTGCATTTTTACCTGAACTGTCAAAGTTTTAAGTATTGACAAAATGTGTGATTTGACCTTTTATTTAATATAGGACACACCTTGAGAAACAGGAATAATTTTACCTAGATTTCATTATGCCATCCTTCTGTTTACATAATAGGTAGCAATTGCAACAATACCTGCACTCTTGCAAAAGCACTACCCACAAGAATAAAGTAAAAAAAAAAGCCATCAACCCAGTTTATATCAGTTTCCTCTCTTATCCTCTAACCCAGCACTCTTTAGATTCTTCAGTCTATACAGCAAAACTCCCTTGCAATTCAAAATAGCATTTGGATAATGCCAACAAGACAGAAGAGTTGGCACCCACTGGCTGCTGCCTGGGACACCTTCCAGACAAGCCCAGGTGGGAGAGAGACAAGATGGGAGAAAGTCCAAAGCCAAAATAATGTTCTAGCAAAAATGATTCTTCTAATTCTTTATCCAATCCCACAAGACTTCAATTAAGCTGACTAGCCTTTGGCAGAGATGTTTTACAAAGCCACACTAATTCTTGGATAAATGTGCAGCACAATCTATCTGTAAAGGGATTAAACAAAAATCAATTCAAGTTTAAAAACATAGCAATTTGAACTGATCTGTTCTGATGCAGAATAGTTATGAAAAAGATTATTGGCTCTTCATATACTTATGAAATTACTTCCAAATAAAGTAACAAAATTATTTTTTAAATAAAAAAAATGTACATATGCTATTTCAAAGTGGGTTCATTTTTTTAAAAAATTCATACAAAATATTGGTTGTATTCTTGTACTGAGTTTGTTATATATATATATTTAAATATTTCTAAACTGTCTGTCATGCTGTGCACCTCCAGGGAGTGAATAATATTAAAATATAAAATCTACAATGTAAAATACAATGTAACATATAAATCAGAGGCCATGACTTAGTGGAATTGTATCTTCAGAAGATGTCAATTATCAAGTTGAATGAAAACCAGTACTGGAATTTCACAGAATACATACCTGAGAAGAAAAAGCCATTCTGGTTGATGATAAAGTAGTATCTACAAGAAGGGGCTATTCAGAATGAAAAGAAACATTTTCTTTTTACCTGTCATATCTACACGAAAACCTTTAGGCTTCTTGTCAAAATCCTGATAAATCCCAACACTTTCTACTGATCCTGAATCAGATTTTCTGGTAGACTTCTGGAAAGAAATATATACTCTAATTATTTTAATATCAATGTATATGATTATTTTTCATATAGCTATGGCCAAATGTTTAAATAAGTATAGGTACTGACATTAGCAAGCTAAGGGAAGCTTTCCCTTTCATTATAAGTAAGGGTGGATTTCCTATCTTTAACAAATAATGAAGGTTTAAAAAAGTTACTGCATTTATTTTCATAGCTAACAGACTCCATGGATGTTTTTATGATAATATTTGTGAAGGCACAGGAATATTTTTATGAGAAATATCAAATTTCTTGTTCATACAAACTGTACTTGCATGAAGAGGGTTTTTTTTTTGAATAGTAATGTGTGAATAAGGGTACTCATATTAAATATTATATGTACAAGCAATTATTTACAGATTTCAGAAGAAATTCATAATATGTAAGATGGGCAGTTTTTAAAATTTATTATTGCCAAAGCCTCAATTGACCTATATATTTTTCATATAGTCTTTACAGATAATCCTCAATTTATGTCCACATTTGGGATTGGAATTTTGGTCCTAAATTGTGTTATAAATCACAGCATCCATAGAACCAAATCAATGTTTTTTTACCATTTTTACAGCAGTCATTAAATTAATCACATGCCGTAAGTCCAAATTATATTAATGTTAAGTGAATCATGTAGTAGCTAAGCAAAATAATTCCCTTGAATGGTGAAAACAAGCAAAAAATGTCTCAAAGTGCACTCACATGATTATGGGATACCACAAGTGATTATAAATGCAAGTTGTTTGCTAAGCAGCCCAAATGTAGTCATGTGACTACAGGGTTGGCTCAACATTTTACAATGGCCAGAAGTGTTTTCCTAGGCTGTTGTAATCTCAAACAAGTAATCTTAAACAAGTTTTTAGTCAAGGACTATTTAACTAAAATTTTTAATTTTGTTTTTTCTCCCTTTCTACCTCATTTTCAATTATTCATATCCTATCTCTCATTGCCTAAGATTTGCATAAGATTTCTTCAAGTAATTTTATATCTTTTTTCTGCTGCTTTCAGATTCTTACAAAATTCACACTTGAACACAAAACAACTACATAACATGTGATATTAGGGGTTGCAAATGGAACACCAGTTGGCTCCACCTACAAAGAAATTTTCCATAAAATTAGCAATGTTTCCAAATTTAAGGGTGGAAATCAAGCTCTGTGAAATTAATGTGAATTTGTACTGAGCTCATTTAGAGAATAGACTTTTGGTACTATATTATCAATCTTCAAGTAATGATCTAAAGATATTAGAATAACTTCAGTTCTTATATGATTCTTTGGTTTTATTTTTGTGCTTTAAGGGGCTAATTCAAATCATAGTTTGCTGATTTGGATACAATGGCAAATTGGGATTTGATGAAATCATGAAATATTTCTATGAGCTCAGCTGGATAGGGGGCAAAGGAAAAGGACAAAGGATTAGAATAAAGCATAATTTCATTCTTATTCCTCATAATGATTATCATTTATCAAGTGATAATTTAAAATAGGAAACAAATGAATAGGTAACATAGATATGAGCAAAGTTTTACCACAATTCTGCAATGTATCTAAAATGGGAAGGTTTTTTAAAAATGATCATTGTTATTATTACATGCAAAGTATTTAGGTTAACATGCAAGAAACATTTATAATATAGCATTATCGTTTGGAATTCAAAATTGGATTTATTGATAGATTTAAAAATACATATGAGGTAACAATACATACCTGACTAACTTGATTTAAAGCTTCTGCCAATAATTTCTGATTGATTCCACATAGATTTGCCACTTTCTTTTGACATTTATGGTGCACATTCATTCCACACTCTAAAGAAAATAGTTTATTATTGGTAAAAGTAATAAACAACTTGTAAGCATATCAACAATCTAGTATTTTTTTTTACCAATTATTAAACTGGAAGTGATTACCTTGTTGTGTTCTTTAACTGAACCCAAATATACAATTTTTCTTCTTTTGGTATAAAAAGAAAAAAATGTACTTGCTGAACCCGCCCCCCCCAAAAGGTTTTGGTTTTGAGATCATTTGTGTATTTTTAGTTGTAAATACTGCTGTTAAGTTAGACAGACTAATAAAATCATATATATTTCATAATCCAAAAAATGTATTTATTAATCTGGTTTGTATCCTGCCTTTCATATATCTTTTTTTTTTGCTTTCTATTTTAAACCTTCAGTGATCGAAAATAAAGACTGTACCTTCACATTTTAATCCTTGTTTTACTAGTCCCCAGAGAAGACTACCGCAATGGTCGCAGAAAGTAGGGCTCATATAATTATAAACTTTGAACCTGTGAGGCATATCAATATGAAAGCGCTCCTTCTGAAACTGAAAGATATATTTATATTAGAACAAAAGATAAACAACAATCCTTTTCCTCTCATGATAACCAAGTTTCCAATGCCAAATCTAGTTAAACAGTTATGTAACTGCGGAAAAACTGATGTACATTTATCATAGATAACTAGAAATCTCTTATTTATTTGGAAAAAAACAGTTTACAGCCTACACAAGCAATACATTTATCAAAACATTTCCTGTATTGTTCTGTCCACCATGCTACGCTAACATTCTTTTCAATGTTAAACTTCTATGTGTTTCTGAAATCACAAGGATCTTCCAGTAATTCACTTCAATGAGCTTTTAGAGTTGGACTTCTTTGAAAATATGGGGCATCAATTTAGCATTCTAAAAATCACAACTTCATATATTTTCAGGGAACAGATGTGGGGAAGCAGACAATGCTGGCAAAGAAGCAATATATCTGATCAATTCCACAGAGGTTTAAAAAAATTCAGAATATAGGCTCTATATCAGGGAAACAAAATTTGGCATTCTAAATGTAAAATGCACAAATCTTTCTTTAATAAATAATTTCAAGCATGTTCTATCCACTTGTTGCTGCCTAGATTTCAGTTTGCAATAAAGAATTATTGCAAGACCTAAATCCCAGCAGCCAGAAGAGCATTCTTGAGAATGCGATGCTACCTGAATTCATGCTTATACCAGCACAATCTTTCATGCATTTTCTTTTTTGTGACTTTAAAAAAAAAAAAAATCCAGATTTTTCATTAACATTTTAATCCATTTTTGTGGTCTATGATCCCCACCAAGTTAATTTTTATTATTATGTTTCATTATTAAATTGCTTAAAAGTACTTTAAAAATTTTCTTGCCACGCCGTATTGATGAATAAATACTCTAGGAAATTTAGTTTAGAGAATTGCATTAAGTAATTCGCTCATGCTTTTGCCTATTTCAAACAGAGTCAAAATGGGTGACTTGACAGTCCCTGTTTGCCATACCCATTTTTCAGTGTCCTTTTTCCATTCAAGGAGCAATCATTGATCAATCCATTGACATAATGCTGATTCTAAGAAAACTGCACATTCTTTGTCTACCGTAATTTAGGGTGACTGAACTACAGGAGCAATGAAGTCTTGATCTAAACTAATGGTCAGAGATAATCCATTTTCAAAAGATTTTTTTGAAGAGTTATGTTTCTGGGTCACAGAGACCAGCCAGTGTTTACAAAACTGAATCTGTGCAAGGTCTGCGAACAGAATGCAGAGTTTCCTGGAATTTCTTTGAGGACTTTTGTATAATCTCTATGAGCTCTGCTTCATATCCAGTATGTGAAAAAATTAATAAGGGACATTTTATGTTATGTTTGTAAATGGTTAGGTTCTTGAAGTAAGAATTTTCTCCAAAAGATATGGAAAATATCTACATTGTGTCTCTGCTCTGCATAGGCCTTTTTTCTTTTTAATTTTTGATAATTTAGTTTGTATGAAAGGAAATGTTAAACAAAAGACAGCTATAAACAAACTAAACATGTGTAAATATAAATTTGGAGTTTGTTTTAAGATTTTTTTTGGGGGTCAAAGAATAAACATTACTTAATATGTAAGATATTATATTACTTACCATTGTATCTCTACTGTTTGCTGCAGTTCCAGTACATCTCCCAATGATTTTATCAATGCATTTTTTGTGAATAGCAGCATTACATTCTTCAAAACAAAGTAACAAAAGGTGCAGAAAAATTAAATTTCATCTTTTTGGGAAAAAACCAGGGGAATTTAATAACCCCACAAATTATAACCAAGTGACACTTAAATCAATATTGCTATATCACAAAACAGCAAACTAAATTATTTTGTTCTTTTTCATTTAGTTTCTGCATTATAATTTTGTTTACCTTAGTGGTAATAATATTTTTATTATTATTACATGATTTTATCATGTACAATAAACTTGTTTTTCAGATATAGTTTTATAATTTGCTTCAGTAAACTATTGTGAATATATCTCTTTAGTTTCTAAAATTTCAGTCAGCATATCAGTATTTATTAGCTACTATTTCTTCTGAGTAAAACTGAAATTAATGATTGAAATTATTCACGAACCCCAAAATAAAAATTGATGCAGCATACTTACGTCTACATTTATATCCTTGCTTATTTAAACCCCTATAAAAAATAGACAGAAAAGAACAGTGAATAGAAGAAAATCTTCACATCTGAATAGCAGAAACTAGTTGATTAGTCAGGATCATGTTTAAAAAGCTTATTTCTTTCTAATTCATATTTGTATATACTCTCCTCTAAAGGAGCAACAGATTTTTTTTGAAGTGACATGCCTTCAATATACTGATAAAAAACACTAATTTCACAACTGTCTTGGATCAGGACAATGATCTCAAACAAGAAAGTTCAGTTCAATAGAAAATGGTAAACTAAATGCATGCTGAAATAAATAGTAAAAAATGAACTTTTAGTCCCTAATGTAGGATGGAAGCACAAAGGATTATTCCGGTCCTGCGTTTACTCTTCCCAAGTGCTGTTGCTTCTCTAAATATATTTTTATCTAGAACCTATTACAAAACTAGGAAGACTACTAAATTTTACAAAAGGAAAATTTTACCAAAAGCAACTGAAAACTGCCCGAATCAGATTCATTATTAATGGTGACATTTTAGAGCCATTTTAAAATAGGATTATAGAAAATTTGACACTGTGATTTGATACAAATAAGAATGTGGTATTCAGAATGGAATCAACTATGCTATCATTATAGACCCTGGTGGTACTGTTGGGCGTGGCACTAACTTTGGTTTCCTAAAGAGGCCAGAAACATTTCTGCATTGTTGATCCGGCTCCTGGTATTCATTCCCATGGAAGAGGGAGGCAGAGTCATTATAAGTATCCATGAAATCTGATCAGGTTCTTTTTAAAGGCGAGAAATCTATCAGGGTTATTATATATGGTGACCATGAAGTTACATACATTATTAGTTAATTTCCCTGTTAACTAATTCCTATTAACTGTCAGGTAAGTTTTTAGGGCTTTCTGAAAACAGGATGAAATTCTCTGAGGAAAAATAAGGTTATAATAGACTCCTCACATTCAATCTCACAATGAAAGAAGTTCTTCAGTGGTAGAACTACATACATAAAAATCAGACATCTAAAAGGCAGCATTATTTTCCTTACCAGACAAAATCTTTGCAGACAGAACAAAATGTCGGTTGTCCAAAAAAAGTGGCAATGAACTCGTGATTTTTAATATAGTGGATCTTTGCTTGTTTGATTGCTCCTCTTCTGTTTATAGTCACAGTTCCTTCATCTTCTCTTATTGATTGCAAAGAATCTTCAAGTAAAGAAATAAAACATAAGTGACGTTATAGAAAGTGTTGGTCTTCATTTGATTGTATGTTCTTAATTTTTACCAGCCACTTGTTTAATTAACAGATTTGTATAATAAACTTATATGCAATATAAATGTCTAAGGAAATCCTATGTGTTTGCTCCTTCACCAAGAAATGAGCTTTTTCAAACACTGTTTTAGCAGTTTTATGTTGCAACCAAAATTCATGTCTGCTTTAAAATATACAGTCAGATAATAAATACAACAGCCATAAGTGCAATGCTGGAAAAAAAGCACCACGCCTTACTTTTTCTGACCATTCAGGATTATTGGCATACAGAATATTGAGTGTTGGCATGCAGTTATTTAATAAAGGCTTCTTTGCTTAGTGTCCTCTAGATATAACAGCATTTTTAGAATTTTCATCCAGATAGCAGACCAGTAATCATCCCTCTCTCCCACCTCCCCATCCCCCTCCTTCTCCATCATAAAGAGCTGTGGTGGTACAGTGGTTAGAATGCAGTACTGCAGGCTAACTCACTGTTCACTCCAGGAGTTTGATTCTGAGTGGCTCAAGGTTGATCCTTCCTCAAGGATGATCCCCATCCTTTTAAGGTCAGTAAAATGAGGACCCAGGCTGTTGGGGGCAATATATTGACTCTGTAAACTGCTTAGAGGGGGCTGTAAAGCACTGTGAAGCAATATGTAAGTCTATGTGCTATTGATATCATCATCATCATCATCATCATCATCATCATCATCCCACCCATCCATTCATAAATTGAATTAATTTCAATGTATGTCTCACTTAACATCAGAAATGTGTGGCTCCATTGTGGTTGTAAGTTGAGGACTACCTGTAATTTATTGCAAGACATCTTACGGGATGTGTGAGTTTGTGTGAAATTATAGTTAGGTTTCAGAACAGGAGAACCATCTTTTTCCTAAATTCTGTATTCTTCCAACAAAAGTGTTACTTTCTTTTGTTTGTGCAAAATATAAAGTTGGAGTCAGCTTGATTAGTCTTACACCAAAAAGAGCATCACTACTTCAAAACCATTGTTGTGTATATGCATTACTCATCGTTAGTGCTCACTGTCTTTCAAAATGAATGGAACAGCTGCATTTTCTGGATCTTGAATTCTGAAGCTAGGAAACAGCCTGCTAAGCAGCTTATTTTCAGTGTGGAAAATTATTCTAATAGCTCAGATTGCGACCCAAAGAAATACATTTGCCACTGAATCTAGTAAATATGTTTAAAACTAGGAGGAAAGCCAAACTGCTACACTATGATAAATCAAGATAATACAAAATGTGCTTTACTCATATATTTTGGAAAAAACACAAGAATAATAAATGTAATATAATTTCAAACCAAACTAGATAAATCCTATGAAAGAACTTTTAAATCACTGCCTATTGTCATGATCCCAGTCTTGTTCTTGATTTTTGATTACAATAAACATATATCAGTGCTATGGCAGATTTAAGAAAGAAAAAATGGAGGTGTATACTGGAAATGGTCTGACTTATTTGCTATTTAAATTACTACAAAGTAATCTACTAAAACAAGAGGAATAAAGAATAAAAATTAAAAGTCTGCTCGTTTCCCTTTCAACTACACTTACATAAGATTCCTTCTTTGGTGGGGTCATCCTGCAATTATTTCAGAATAGAAAGGAAATGATGCTTCTGACATCTTACAAGTAATGAATATTAGTCATATGAGACACATTCCATCTACGACATAACATACAATGTACCATGTTTATGAGCTGAATAAGGAGACATAATCTGGGAGCTTCTAGGAAAGCTTTTACTGCGGTTCCAATTCACCTTGAGATGTTCTCTATTAGTATGCTAACTATGTAATGTATTTTATTGTATTCTGTTCTCCTTCCTCAAGCCAATTATTGTGATAAGAGAATCAAGGGCAAATATTCCTCCCAAGCACTTAGTTGGAATTCCTAAGATCACAACACTCCACCACAAAGACTTTCATGAACTTAAAAGTAGTGAAGAACGATAAAGCAATATCAGAAACTTTGTGTCTGCTTTCCACAAAGTCATGGCCACCGAGAGGGGTTTTCTTAGCATGGGAAATAAGCGGTTGAAGCTGAATCTTGAGGCACACAGGAACATCCTCTTTTTGAACAGAGGCTGCTAAAAACAGGGAAGAGCAAAGGCAAGGAATGCATTTTTGCTCTGCTTTAGGATATCAGCATTTTCAATCCAAGTTGGATAATAGGCTGAAGTGAACAAGCTCACATTCTTATAAAAGGACTTGGAGAGGAGAACCTGGACTATTTTGATTGGCTCCAAAATTATGCTCAGGAAAGTATCAAAAAGAAAAAATGATTCTTAGTCCATATCCCCAGTTTTTCTTTCCTAAACAAGAGGAGATCAATATAAAATATAAAATTCATCAAAGCTACATGGAGCATGTAGTAATAAGGAAGATTCCCCCCCCCAGGTGTTATTTCAAGACACAAAGAATTCCATCTGGCATTTTTTATGTGTTTCCTAAAGGTTCTGAGATCAGACTAGTCTTAGTTTGATGTTGGATACCTAAAAATATCTTCTTAGCATAAGTACATTATAAAAGACTTTTTAATCATCTATCCAAATATCACATGATAAAAAGCTAGCAAATGATTCTTTCTGACTAGATGATTTGAGGATCATGATTATGGAGCCATGCAATGCCTAAATCAGCAATGTTTAGACTGAATTCTACTTTATCTACCTGTGTTTTGGCATAGTGGAAGACTGGTGAGCAGGTAGTGCAGATATACCTGTGGAGATACAATTACTGAGCCAGCTGAGGCAATTTGTAACACTGTATTATCTATTCAATAAAATCCTTTTGGGCATTTCACCCTGGATTGAATCTGTTTTTCCATATCCTACTGGCTCTTAATTAACACATCATCTTCAGTAAATCCTTAGCCAAATCCATGGTGCAGATAGGATCACCCATCAATTGTCTTTACATATACAAAAACCTGAATGTTTTGGAATTCTGCCAAGTCTCTGCAAGTGAAATTACTGGTATGTGTAGCAGAATCAATCTTGCTATGAATTCAGAGAACAGGGCATCCAGGGATCTGGATTTTTAAAGGCAAGATAGCAATAGCACTTAGCACTTTAGATTTATATACCGCTTTACAGTGCTTTTTGCAGCCCTCTCTAAGCGGTTTACAGAATCAGCATATTGCCCCCACAATCTGGGTCCTCATT
>JAOYMU010000098.1:94983292-94995051 GCA_025802295.1 Psammodynastes pulverulentus | reverse complement strand
ATCCCAAGCGGCCACCAATTCACTGGTCGAGCTGCATGTCAGTGCCTCAGGGGATGGCCCAAGCTCCGTCTGGAACCGTTCAGTCAAACCAGTAGCTAAAAAATGGCTGCCAATCAGCTGAAAGGACCAAAGAATCCTTCCAGCTGATCGGCGTGCGCATGCGCAGAAGGGTGGGGGAGCACGCACACACAGAGGGAAAACATGCACGTGCATGCACATGCGCAAAATTTCCGAATTGGTGGCAACCCGGAGAGAAAACCACCCCTGGTTGGAGCCTCTAACCCAGTTTAGGAATCATAGTCTCAAGTGTTGTTACCACGAATGGGACCAATTCGGCATTTGCTTTCCATATATATATTTCTTCCATTCAATCATGTCTGATTCTTGGAGAGTGCCTGCACAAGTTCCTGTCATTTTCTTCACAAGGGTTTTCAGAAGACTTTTCCATTGCCTTCTTCATATTCCCTAGCTGGCTTAAGGCAGGACTAGAACTCACCATCTCCCAGGTTCTAGCCTGTTGCCTTAACCACTACACCAAACTGGCTCTGATTTCTTATGTAGGCAGAACTATATGAGAAATGTATGAACAGAACCTGAAAGCAGAAATATATCTCTAAAGTGGAAGATGGGATCTTAGGACCTCCAATATTCATTGGAGTTGAAATTGTGTAAGAAAAGAACTGCAATTAGAGAAATGATCTTGATTGAAACATATTGTTTAATAGTATAATCTAGAGGTTCTACTACACCCAATAGGGCTTAATTCCAGATAAATAAGTAAAAGAATGTACTGCAGAATTAAATGTAGGGGTAATCTTTCAGGGGTCAAGTGGATGCTGAATTTTCAAGCTGTTGAACTGCAGCTTCCAGCATTCTTCACTTTGTGGCATGCAGATTAAGGCTGTTAAAGCTGTTTCAGCAATATGTGAAGGTTAGAGATTCCATGTGTTAATATTTCTAGAGTGTTGATAGAAGTATAGCAAATGAAAACTAAGTTAGGATGGACTTTCCCATAGTTATTTACAATCCATTTTCAAAGTTCTGACATTTCCTCTACCCCCCCACCCCTCCATAACATGATTGCTTTTTGGTCACTTGGTAATTAGCTTGCATTTACAGTATTTGCAGAATCCTAGTCATGTGACCACATTTTTCAGCATTTTTAAAAAACCAGTTTCTGACATTTATTTCTGGTTTCTGGCAAAAAAACCACAAAAACCTCCCATTGTGGAAAAATTACTTTAAAACTGTGGCATTTGCTTAATGACCATGGTGTTTGCTTAACAACTGCCTAAAAAAGTTCATAAAATTGGAAAAAGTGATGACATGCTTAATGACCACCATGACTTACAACCATAACTTACAATTATTGTAGTGAGTTGAGTACTACTTGTACAGTGGTATTTGCTCACTTGGAATGATCTGGAAGATAAGCCTTTCTTTGAGTATATCATCAAGAATGATGTGATCAGAGCTCTTAGACACTGACCCTCTCTTTACAATACCTCTTTAGCCCCAATTCTATCCAAACTGCCCAAATGCATTAAGATTTAGCTTTTCCAGAAGACCTTGGGGAATGTTGTAAGTTATCATCTCCTGGCAGGGAATTTTCGCATTAGCTTCTTTTGGTTGTTCCTTAACATGTGTACTGATAATTATATTATTATTATTTATTTTAGCTGAGTGCAAGTCATTCAGGATCATAAGTATTTTGGTTTGTTATTGTTGTTGTTGTTGTTGTTGTTGTTGTTGAATTTTTCCAATCCTGAATGTGCAACAAGAAAAAGAAAAGGGGTGGGCAGAGGAAACAGGACTGGGCACTATTGGGTGAGGGCATTTGTAGAGGCTTAAATGGAATATAATAATATCAAAGGCATTCAATAAATAAATTCTAAATTCTTAGAATTATGGCCAGAACAAGGTATGTCAACAGGAGCTTTGAAATGAAAATTTGACCAAGAGAGAGATGCAGTAATACTCCAATGAAGAGCATATGGTATAGACGTTACAGCTATACCAAAAGAGAGGAAGAGTTGAATTACACACAGTAGAAATTAGAAAAATGATGAAATTGAAAGATAATCATGTAGTTACAGACCAACCACATAACACTAAATGAAAAGCTTATTACACATTTTTGTGGTCATTTTGTAACATTTTTTAAAAGTGAGTTGCTTGCAGCACATAAGGAAAAGATCTATTTACATTAATTGATAACTAAATCTTTTAAATTTAAGAAGACTCTCTGTAGATGAGTAGAAGGTCATGATGTTCCACACTAGATGTGATTCATATGTTACTGAAGAAGAATGGGTGCTATTTCTCCATTTCACTCCCACATCATTCCAGGAAGCCTCCATAGCAAAGAACTATATATGTAAAAGGTATATTGCATGGTTTCTCTCCCTAAATAACAATTTCTGAGAAAAGGAATTATTCATCCTTGCCTATAAAGCTTTCTGACAAAGACTTTGCTGGACCAGCATGACAATGGATAGGAAAGCAACGCCCCCAATTGCTCTGATAATGCATGAAGCAACATTGAATCAACAGGGTGTCTGTTAAACAAAATACAGTGGAAAAAGCCTGATTTGTGCATGCAGCATGTACAAAACAGTCTACTTAGTTCCTCACAACAGAGAACATTTTGATACATTCCCTTCACTGTTGTTGGTCAATGAGTTCAATGTGTACTGTTTCCTACAAACTTTTAAGGATAACATGATTCATCCTTCCATCCTTCCGAGGTGGGTAAAATGAGGACCCAGATTGTGGGGGCAATATGCTGGTCCTGTAAACCACTTAGAGAGGGCTGTGAAAAACACTATAAAGTGGTATATAAGTCTAAGTGCTATTGCTATTGCTATTAAACCCATTTCTGGAGTTTTCTGTAATATCTGGACATCAATAAGGATTTAATTTGGTTTTGGCTTTTGTTTGGTCCCATAATGTTTTCTGAAACTTGGGCTATAGACATTGATTTCTTTTGAGGCACATACTTTATTTCATGGCTATATAAAAATGGATTATTAGGTTTCCCACAGTTTAAAAGTTGCACTTACTGCACTGCAGGATCTGGTGTAAAGCAATTATATTATTGACATATAAAAATCTTCTTTCCCAAGCTGATAATTCTAAATACACTGGCGCTCTATAACTCTTGAAATTCAGAACTAGAATCTAAATGCAGGGTTTGAATTTTTGGAACCTGTAGTTTTAATGCATCTGGAAGGCATCAGGTTGGAAGTGCATGGACTGGTTGCTAGGAAAGCTGGAGTTATACAGCAATAAATATTTTCAATGTATTACATGTTCCAGAATATTTATTGTGTATGCCAAGCAGTTCTTAAGATTGTTTCATACATGCACATATTTCATGTGTTTCCAGGATACTTGTGAAGTGACTCCATGGAAAAGTGTGATATTTGATTTCAGAGATGAAATAACATTTTGATCAATGCTGTGATTGTCCATTCATCAGTATTTACTTACAGCGTAATTCGACTTTTCTACTCAGAAGTACGCAATGACGTGGGATTTATTCTCAGGATAAACAGAGCAGAATTGGGGAAACAAATCAACCATTATGTCAGAGGTGAAGGATGTTGTAACTTGTGGTTTAAGAACATTTGAGAAGTTTTGTTTCCAGCAGGTTCTTTATTCTAATGATAGAGAGGAGTATATTATACCGATCTCAAAGTTAGTAGCAAGTAATAGTTTGATCTCTATTAATTTTTTCTACTTCCATTTTTAACTATTTAAATTGATGGCCATAATCTCATCTGATGAATGAATTCCATAGATGAAGGAATGTGGCCATTTATGAAGAAAATGTCAGCTGCCAAACTGTTAATGTATATATGTGAATCTATGTCTCAGTCAGGAGACTGTACATTTAAATTTAGACAAGTTCTCTTATGTTGTAAATCTGAAGCCTACAAGGGTGTTTACACAAGTCCTCCCTGCTGGCCTGTGTGCCACAAAGAGAACTAGGTTTCTTAGCCAGGCATTCAGTATACACTGTATGAGCAACAGTTAAGGGAACTAGGTCTGTCTAGCCTAACAAAGAGAAGGATTAGGGTGACATTATAGTTTTCTTCCAGTACTTGAGAAGGTGTCACAGAGAAGAGGGAACTGACTTATTCTCTAAAGCACCTGAGGGCAGGACAAGAAGCAATGGGTAAAAGCCCCTTATAGAGAGAGATTCAACCTGAAAGTAAGGAGAAATTTCCTGACAGTGAGAACAATTAATCAATGGAACAACTGGCCTCCCAGAATTGTGGCTGCATCATCACTGTAAGTTTTCAAGAAAATATTTAGATAGCAATTTGTCCTGAATGGTATAAGGTCTTTTGCCTTGGACAGGGGTTGGAGCAGAAAACCTCCAAGCTCTGTTCTAGCCCTGTGATTCTATGATTCTCTGGATTAATTGTTGTGGAGTTGTGGGAAAGGGCTACTGTGTACACCTTTTGATTCCTTGGAGGGAAGTTGAGATAATAAATCTAATAAACATTTAAGGAAAATGCACATAAAACCCACCACTTCTGAAATATCGTACTGTCTTCTCTTAGGATATCCTGGGGCAAAGCCTCATTCCCAGGGTACAAATGTTTTGTAAATACAATTAAACTACCAGTATTTTCTGCCAGGAAAATAGAGATGCATATTTTAATAATTTACAGCAATGTTAGCAGGAGGCAAGTGTGTGTGTTTATAATCACGGCTGAATGAAACAGGCTGAACATTTGAAAGAAGGAAAGAGTTGTTACAGAATGAGAAACAAAATGATGGATCCTGAAAATGTAGAAAAAATGCTCTACAAGATTTCTTGCTCTACAAGAAAACTTGAAGAAAAAAAATGAAGATGCAGGTATAAATAGTCCTCAACTTACAAACATTCATTTGGTGTCCTTTCAAAAGTCATTGAAAAAAAGTGACTTTTGACCATTTTTCACACTTACAACCACTGCAACATCTCCTTGGTCACGTGATCAAAATTTGGATGCTTGGTAACTGGCTCACATTGATGATGGTTGCAGGCCATGACCTGTGATCACCTTTTCTGACCTTCTGACAAGCAAAGTCAATGGGGAAGCCAGATTCACTTAACAACCATATTACTAACTGAACCATTGCAGTGATTCTCTTAATAACGATGGCAAGAAAGCTCACAAAATGGGGGGGGGGGGAAACTCACTTAGCAGCCGTCTCATTTAGCAACAGAAATTTTGGGCTCAACTGTAGCTGTAATTCAAAGTCTACCTATAGTTGTTATGTCACTATTTTGAAGAACTAAAATAAATGAATGCTAGTGAACTTAACTCACTAGTGTGTGAATTATATCTGCCAATAACAAATTTCAAGGACATGACAGAACTGCTTCCAAGACTGTTTCCAATCATCCCATCTTGCTGATAGATTTGGAGACATACAGCACTACAAAGAATAGCTATGAGTATATCACCACAGACTTTAAAAATCTCTGATGCTTGTGTGATCAGGTACTATTATTGTTGATCTATCTAGGCAACGGAAGAAGGAAAAAGGAAAGAATATTCAACTCACTGAAATCTAACTAATATATACAGGGGAAAGAGTTTGCTTTGGGAACCATGGTGTGTTGGACAGCTGACTTGAGATGAATTGCATTTCACAAGGACTGGAAAATAGGTTTCACTAAAGGGCTGTGGAATGGGTTTAAAACCAAAATCTGTGGGAGATGGAAACAAAAACTCTGAAGTAAGATTCTCAGACATGTACACTATAGAAAATGGGAATTTTGGTGAAATTGGCTTCTTGAGATCAGAAAGAATACTGGCTCCTAAAGTATCAGCCTTTCATTTTCTGTTGTCTAATGGACAGAATATTAAATACATGCCTGACTTTGTGCTAGGTTCATTTACTTCTCCATAGCATCTCCCCCCTTGCTTAGAAATCATACTTGAACATACAGAAAATGTGAATGTTTGGGGGTCTGTGTGAATCAGGCAAAGTTCAAGTTAAATAATCTATTTGATATGTATGTATCAGCCACATACAATTATTTTTTGAACAACTAAAGCCTTGATCCAAAGAACTACAAATAAAAGAATGTCCAGAATATTCCTGAGAAATGCACCAGGCTGGAGTGGAACCAGATGTGTCTTCTTGCACTCTTTGGAAGAAAGGTAAGGTATCAGTGTAGAGTATACAAAATGATGGGTGAGGGGAGATTCTATTAACATAAATAAGGACATTGGGATAGGATGTGAGTTTGATGATGATGATGATGATGGAGATAATGATGATAATGGTGGCTTTCAGATTAGATCAAATTGTTCTTGTTTAGGATCTGGAAACTAAAAATAAAAATATTTGAGGACTAGACATGACAATTTTTTTTTGCTAGCATATAATGTTAGGGACAGACAACAGTTATTGCCAGTAATTTTTATATATAGTTGATACTAAGTAAGCAGAAATAGATTGCTCTAGATACAACTCTGTATTAACTACTAAAATAATTCATAGAAAAATGATAAAAACAGTAATGGAAGGGCACTAGTGCATTATAATTTCAGCTTTGCTAGAACTCATTCTATTCCTCTAACGAAGTGACTATTTATTAATAATAAATTTGTTAAGTCTTTACAGGACTAATATAAGCTCCAGAACTCTTTGGCTTTTTTTTTTTTTGCTACAATGTCTACCCTTTAGATTTAAAAAAAATCTATTTAGCATAACCACTATTCATCCTTTCACCATTTAGATGGTTTTTCTCTCTGGAATAGGAACTATGCAGAGATTTCTAGAATTGAACAGCAATAATTCTACTCCTTTGAATATACGGTAGTCTTACATTAGTTTTTCAGATGTAACAATGATTTTGTCTTTGGATATTATTAAGGCACTGGTTATTAAAGTAGGATTCCAATCTCTGCCTTTCCTGCAGATGTTCTCTATAGGTTTCATCTATTTGACACCCATATGTGTGGTAGCAATAAAGGAGAATATTTGTAGCTCAGAGTTGAAATGAGGAATCCTTGGTGCTCTCTGAGCATCAACCTTGATTGATGATGTTACCTAGTTTGGGTAAGGAAATATCTACAAGAATACAACCAAGCTCAGTGAGCACCAAGGACCCCCAATTTTCATATCTTTATATTCATTCCTTAATTCTAGATGGTTCCAGAGCATTTTACAGTATTTGAAGGCAAAGAAAAATGAGACCCGCCTGAATTCCAAGGTTTTTTTTTGTTCAAATGACATTTATCAAGCGTCATATTTTACTCAGAATGGAAAATAAGAACTTTTAGAAATGTTCTACATGTGGATTCAATAATACATATTTATGTATTTAAAATTATGCTTTATTTTCCCTAGAGCTAAACTATTTCATTGTTTAAACAATACAGAGCGTTTGTTCTGAAAACACAGCAGGTACACTGAATTAATTCAAGGAAGACTAGAAGACAAACTACACAATATATCAGAATACATGTTGTGATTCTATAATGGGTTTCTTGGGCGATTGCAAATTTGAAACCCAGGAGCAGGATGAACAATGCTAGATTCTCTCTCCCTGTTGCAGGATTTGAAGTAAGTGGTTCTGAAAATAAATTCTACCCTTTTTTATCCCATTTAGATTCCTACAGCCTCCAAAAGGTAGGGCAGAACTGAGACCACGTATCTTAGTTCACCAGGGGCAAAGATGTACCACTGGGCATCATCATCACACTGATGATATTTAACCCGATGCTGATGGATGTTCTCACAGAATGGATACATATAGATGTTAAACAAAAGAGGGGAGGGAATGAATCTGTGAGGCACCTCACAAAGTAGAGGGTTAGGGATAGGCAGGAAAAAGGAGGAGAGTCACTGCAACATGGCTTCCTATTACCAGTCCTGGTACCATGGTTGATGGTATTGGAGGCTGCTAACAGATCTCGGAGGGAAAGCCAGGAGTAATGCATTGGTGCTTGACCACACCTCCCTTGATATCCCTTGCCCATGCCAGTGGGCTCTCTCAAACATTCCCCACTGAGTGCCATAGCAGAGGGACACTTCTGTCTCACATGTAACACCCCCAGCCTGTACCATCCATCATCATCCAAATATAATCAACTCTACTCCAATTAACTTCACTAAAAGTCCCAATCTTCAGTAGATAACTTAAGGGATGTCCTCACCCTGCTTCTGTTTTCCACCAAAATGGGGAGAGCAACCAACAAAATTTCCAGCAATCCCCCCCCCCCAAACTTCCAGCCTTCATAACTGCTACCACTTTCCAACTTGTAACCACTTTGGTGGTTCATTTCCTTCCTTTCCTTCTTTGGAGTGTGCAATTGGTAAAGTCTGGAGCTGGGTGGGAAAAAAAACAACAGACCAGCTTATAACAATTACCTTCCTCCATATGTTGTGAATTGCAGAAGGACTAAAATGGCCACATTCCACAAGACAAATCCTGCACAACTGCAGGACAATGGGTGTTTTCCTTGTAAGACCAGCAGCCAATTTCCACTCCCATTGTTGTCCAGCATGGGTGTAGAGTTAGCAGGTCCTCCATAATGCTGAAGGCGGGCAAGCCCAGACCACCATTCAGCTTAAAAAAAAAAGAATCAGAAGCCTGATAAACCCCATTACTAAGGTTCAATGCAAGATCTGCTCCCAGTGGTTCTTCAGTGCAAACCAGCCATCCTGTGAAGACATGGTCAGTTCAAAACATTCCAGAATCCTCACACAACTTCCAGGGCTACTGAGACAGAGGTGGTATTCAGCAGGTTCTGACCAGTTCTGGAGAACCAGCAGCAGAAATTTTGAGTAGTTCAGAGAACCAGTGGTAACCTTCTCCCTGGAGTGGGATGGCAATGGAGATTTTACAGTATCCTTCCCCTGCCATGCCCAAGCCACACCCACCAAGCCATACCATGCCACCAAGCCACGCCCACAGAACTGGCAGTAATTTTTTTTGAATCCCACCACTGTACTGAGGCTGCCACTTTGGGGGGCCTGCTAAGTTCGTGGCTGTGGAAATTGTCGACCTACCATCCAAGGAGTCAACAACATTATGTGCAACCTCCACAATATAGTAACACTTTCATGAGCCAACAATGCATAAAACTGACACTCTCATGGCTCCTCCTCAAACAATTCATCAGTCTTGGCACCATAACAACATTTTTACCCCATATAATCAGTGGTGAAATGCAGCCGGTTCGCGGCTACTCGCCCGAACCAGTAGCGCTGGTGAAAGACAGCTCCGACGCTCGGCGTTTCCTGCTTTTTGTGGGCCCTCCCACCCACCTGCGCTCTTTCTCTGCGTTTATCCGCTCAGCTAAATGACGCGGCTGAGCGGATTTCCCTATTAGAACGGCTGGGAGGCATTTTGGCTGGGGCTTGCCTGAGCTGCACACGCGTGTGCGCTGTCACCGAACCGGTAGCAGCGTGCGTGGATTTCCCCGCTGCATATAATATTCAATTTCTAAACCCCTTTAGGAAGTTAAGGGTAAAGCGTTTAATTATTTGAAGCCACTTTCCTTCTGAACAATGATTTGACAAGTATGACTTTAAACACATACGTTTAATGCTTCAAAAAATTCAAAACTAGATTAATAACCCTTGTGCAGCAGTTTCATTTGCTTTGTTCTTTGAACCACTGGAACACCAACACCTCAACATCCTCTTCCTGTATCTGAGTGTGAAAGCACAAAAGTTCATATAAAAAAAGGGCTGGAGGACTTTGCTGCTAACTCTACCTTAGTCACCATAGAGCAAGGTATCTACTTGATTGAAGGAACTGAAGGAATGGAGTGGAATGTGGTTTGTGCTTCAATTTGTTGGCTGGATTTTGATTGATGCATAAAATAGCTTGCCCGCTTACTTCGAAGGCTAATTCCATAGTTACCCACCCAGCCACACATATTGAGACCTATAGGATGTATCAGATTTCAGTTGAATGAGAAAATGTGGTTTCAAACATATGCTATTAAAAAGAAATAATTTGTGAGATATTTATCATTAAGTAAATCACAGGGAAAACATAATTATTTATTCTTTCTACTCTACCCTGGCTACAAAGATGAAGGGGTCAATCTATTTTCCAAAGCATCAAAAGATAAGACAAAAAACAATGGATGGAAATTAATTAAAGAGAAAAGCAACCTAGAACTAAGGAGGAAATTCCTAACGGTGAGAGCAATCAACCAATAGAATAGCTTACTTTTAGAAGTTGTGGGTGTTCCATCACTGGAGGCTTTCAAAAGGAAACTGGACAACCATTTGTTTGAAATGGTATACAGTTTCCTGCCTGAGTAGGGGGTTGGACTGGAAAACCCCCAAGGTCCCTTTCCAACTCTATTATTCTATGTTCTAAATGAGGCGGGGTTCATATAAAACTGCAAAGCTATTCAACAGATCTGTACAACTATTGACATTATAGTAGCTACTTATGGGAATCTTCAGACAATGCAAACCATGGAGGAGTAACTATGAAGGCTGGTTCTATATCAGGGGTGGGCAAACTTGTCAGCTTTAAGACTTGTGGACTGGCTGGGGAACTCTGGGAGTTGAAGTCCACAAGTCTTAAAACTGTCAAGTTTGCCCACCCCTGATCTAAGGGGTTTCCACAAAGAAGAGAGGATCACCTATTTTCCAAAGCACCTGAGGGCAGGACAAGAAGCAACGGATGGAGACTAATCAAAGAGAGAACCAACCTAAGAAATTTCCTGGCAGAACAATTAATCGGTGGAATGACTTGCCTCCAGAAGTTGTGGGTGCTCCAACTCTTGAGATTTTTAAGAAGAGATTGGCATCCCTTTGTCTAAAATGGTGTAGGGTTTCCTGCTTGAGTAGGGGGTTGGACTAGAAGACCTCCAAAGCCCTTTCCAACTCTGTCATTCTGTTATTCAGTATTAATAAGCTTCTCTGTATTGCCTGTGTTTTATTTCATATTCCCCAATATAATATTTCAAGTATCTGATAAAATAGTTCATGATCTACCAAAAGTAGTATTACCCCATCTTTTTTTCCCTTTGCAACTGGGCAAAAAAGAGATTCTGTACATTGTTCCAGTTTATGTAGGTATGTAGTTATCCTACATATCAGTCAAAAGTAAAAGTGATGTAATTCAGTGGTCTCCTTTCTTATTTTAAAAAGTATGTCTTGCAGAACTTATAAATCTTATCTCTTATGTATATTTGATTTAGAATTTCCGTACTTGATCTTCTGGATTGGCAAGAACCTGACGTTAAAAAAGAATATGATTTTCATAAAGCCCACACATTATTCAAAATAATGGAACATGTAGGCCAGCCATCTTTCAGAAAAATCTATAGCTTGCACGCATCTATTTCCTTGTTTTCGTTCAGCACCTTCAACCCCTCGCTGAATCACTGATTAAGAACTTTATTTTCCAACAGCAAAATAGGAGGTATGCTAATGGGCTCTCTTTGTCTCCACAAGATACATTTGAGGAAACCATATGCTCTGGGTTATAGTTCCGCATCTGGGAAAAAAAGCTTTAGTTCAGTTTAATAGTCATAAACGCCAACAAAAAGATCACTTGACTGTCAACAATATTATTATGTAGCAAATGTCACAGAATACTCATGAACATTTTAGTTAATCGTGTGGAAAGCGTGATCACGGAATAAGTAAAAAGCTCTGCAGCTGAAATGGAGGTTTGGTCTAAATCAGAGGTCTCCAACCTTGGCAACTTTAAGACTTGTGGACTTCAACTCCCAGAATTCCTCACACAGCTCTGCTGGCTGAGGAATTCT
>JAOYMU010000098.1:94963257-94973871 GCA_025802295.1 Psammodynastes pulverulentus | reverse complement strand
CTTGGTTAACCCATAGAACAGCTAAAGGTTCTTGGCAGTATGCCCAGACTTACTGTCACCTGAGCTCCACCCAGTCATATGATCATCCAGCCATGCCTACCCAGCTGGTCATTAGGGCAGAGAACCAGTTGTTAAATTATTTGAATTCCACCACTGAGCTGTATCCATAGCTAGTTGAATATCATCTCCCTCATTAGAGAGACCATCCACCCAAACAACCCTGAGCTGGGCTAAACTTTAATTTAATTTAAATTCAATTCAATTTAATATCTCATCTAGTTCATTATTATCTGGACACCTTGTTTAGAACATGTGAGAGAATTTCCAGAACATGTGAGAGAATTTCCAGAATGTGATGCCTCCGACTCCACCCCGGTTCACCAAATACATTAACTGAAAGTATTTAAAAATTATCTAAGAAGTCTAAGAGTGCTGATAAGGATCTATTGCCAGTACCTTCCACTTTGAGACACAGGCCCTTTTGGCATAGTTGAATGTTCACTGATATAGCTTTTGAGTTTTCAGACTCCCTCATAATTTACCTAAGATTTCCAGCACTCGTATTTGTTTACCAACATTTACCAAATTGGAGGCATTCACTCTTCAATATATATCTATATATAATTGAGGCTTTATAGTGCTACATTTAGGAGAATGAATAAAGCTTATATTCTAGTGTGAATGTTTTTCTTTTAATATTCCTGAACGTACTCTACTTTCATTTAAGATCTTTTTTTTTTCATATGCAATCTGATATATATTTTTAGATTGTTTATATTCTAAGACTTACAGCAAGAGTCTACAGTGGAATATTGCAGGATGGGTACAGGTTTAAGAGATTTTGTATATAGCAGCTACCATTATTCCTTCTTTATACTGAACATCCAGTTTTGTTATGTAAAATAAAAAGTACATGGAAGTTTAAGCATTATATTTTGGGACAAATGCCTTCCCTGCATGCTGGGAGCAAAAATAATGGCAGCCACATCCCTTGTCCATGTGTAATAACTTTTATGCCCTAAATATGAAAGAATCCCAGATCATTCCAGATCTGTTTATGTCATGCTATAAAATACACTAATAAAAGAAAGGACTTCATGATATACATAGCAAACAGAACTGATGTAGAAAAAATTAAGCATGTTTCCTTTGGTCTATTATATGTCTTTTGGCTTTATTTGGAGGTAAAAAAGTCTACCAACCTTATTTCTTTCCACGCTGTGGAAAACAGAGCACAGAAATAATCCAAACAAACTCATTTTTAAAAATTAATGAAATACCAATTACTTCAATAATTCCCTTTGAAGAATCACACATTATACAATTTCTGCTCTTTTCAAGTTTATACAACAATGAAATTTTCTGGAAAATCTGTTGTGTAACATTACTGTAGATGAAAAATACACTGAGAAAAGAAAGAATATCATAATACCATATTCTCTTTGTACAGGGCACCATCAAGCATTGCAGGTAGTTTTCCACTGATTTTGCAAGACTCGGGTATACAATATTGTTTAGTCTTCTATGTTCTTTCTACACCTGGTTTACATTTATACGCGTTGCCTGTGTACGGTCTACAGAGCTGGTGGGGGGAATTGTCTACAGAGCTGGGGGCCAATTGTACTTTCTTGCTTGCATACTTGGGGGGGGGGGAGTTGTTCCTGACATTTTAAAATGTAATCTATACTCCTGAAGCCTTTAAAAAAAAAAAGAAAAAAAAAGAAAAAGAAAAATTGTACGGAGAAGATGCTGGCCACAGTCCAGTATCTGTATACTAGGCAGCTGATCTCCGCAGCTTTTTGCATTCCAGCTAAAGCACAGTGTGACAGCTCAGCTGTAACCACCTGCTGCCATCTGCCCTCATTCCTGCCAGCTAATAATACAAAAACAAGACTGTAAACAAACTAGCAAAAAGCAGGCATACTGCACCCTGGGAAATAGCTAGAGTATGATAACGGGCAAGCAGAGGTGGCAAAGGAAAAGGAGAGAAGGCTCCTCCAAGCTAATCTCATGAGATTCCATCATGTCTTCCATAATAAGGTCTGGAAACATAAAATGCATCAAAGATTCCCCTGGTCAACTCAACTGTTGGGGCTACATTGACAATGCAGTGCTTTCTCTTAAGCAAATTATGGTGTTCTTCACCTTACGGACTTAACCCAAAGACACTTATCATCATAAAGGATACATGTAAATCGATGCACATACATACGTAATAAGTTGCAATTAAATTTGCTTTCCGCTTTGATTATGTGCCAAGAAGCCTCTGCTGACTCTTAGCACAGATACATTTTCTGCAAATGATTTGATCCCAACCTGGTTTTCCAATGGTGCACTCCATTGTAATTCAAGCCATCTTCCTCGGTACTGGTCATCCTCTGTAATATGAAAAATTACAGCTTTAAAAAGTCCATTTTCTGTCCATCCTCTGAAAGTCTTACATCATGTCCATGGGCATACAATCTTATGAACTTGGATGTGCACGTTGACAACCAAATGCTTTTTATAGGGCTCTAGTTGTATTTATTTATTTTATTTATTTATTTATTTTAAGAATTTATACCCCACTTTTCTAAGTATTCAAAGCGGCTTCCAGTTAAAAGGGGCAAGGACATAAATACAATGTTAAAAAAGCAATTAAATTCAGTTCAATTAGATTAAGAAACACTAAACATGTAACCAGGACAAACATTACAGTATAAAAATAGCTACTACATTATTATTATTTTAAGAATAGAAAATATATTTCTACCTTTAAAAGAGAGCTGTTGTGTAACTTGATGCAGACTTAGTGATACTTTAATGCAGGGGTGTCAAACTGGCAACCCACGGGCCAGATGCATTATGCGCAGGCCACGCCCACCCCAGCTCTGCAAAGGTGAAAAATGTCACGCTATGTCATGTGACGGCAATGTGATACCACGAGTTGACATTTTAGAGCAAAATTACTGCTGAAAGAATATGACATTTAAAATTGTAACCTGATCCACCAAAAGCATAGAACTCTAGAAGAGACCTAAGAAACCCCTGAATAATATTTTCAATGTGCTCTTGTTTTATGATTTTCATTTTGTATATTTCTTGATTTTAATTTTTATTGCAAAACCCTTAAGAAACTTGTTTTCAGACAGGTGAAAAATAAACAATGGGAATACATAGATACATCTGTTGTATAAATTAATAAAAATCATTTCTACCTTTCTTGATACTATGTAATATACTCAGTGAGTTACAATTGCATACAAAATGGTAAAATATTGTAAGATGATATTTTTCTGTAATTAATAGTGTTACTAAGAAACTTAGTATAACATTTAAATATAACTTAGATAGGAGCCAGAGAAAAGAAACTTATGCTAACATCTGGGGATCATTACCAAGCATGAATATAGTTTCTAACTGTTATATTCAGCAGAAATGAGATCCCCAATTCACAAAATACTGAAGTAAAATAGAAAAAAACTTCATTGAAATTTTTGATATCACCTCAGATTTTTAACAGCTAAATTTAAGAATTCTTTAAAAGCTATGTATTTATAAAAGGTTAATTAAAAGTTTAATTAAAAAGACTAAAATTTAAGTATTTTGAAACTTAAGTAATTTGAAAATACATATTGGGGCAGTTCATATTCTGTTAAAAAAAGGTAGCAGGTGGTAAATGACTTATGAGCTTATTAATTTTTAAATGTCTAGTTCGTGTCTGGCACAACTCCCATAAAATTTTATGACTCTCCCCAGGTTGCATGTTAACCTGGGTGAATGCTATTCACAATTGATACCTAATGTAATAATCAAATCTCCTTTGATACATATTATTGATAGTTACAACAGTTATATAGTTAATCTATAGCTATATTAACAACAATATAATGAAATCATTGTTAGTTGAAATTACCTTTTTAAAATGAAATTCCCTTTTTCTTTTTTCTTTCCGTTTCCTCCCCAAATATTAGACTGACGCTGCTTTATTCAACAATAGTTTTCTTAGCCAGAGAAGCATTCCGTAAAGCTTGTTTGAGTGGGAGCTCAAGGAGAAACTGGACACAAACATTTAATCTCTTATGGCTAACGTAAGTTTAAATTACTCGTTTGAACATTTTAGTTACTTTCTTCTGCAGTTCTTCGGCAATTTTGCTGGCACTTCTGAAAAGGTAGAGGAACTTGTTTTTTTGAAGTCATGATTGCATTGAGAAACAGGCACTTTAGTTCCTGAAGATAGGATATGAAATTGTTAAGGGACTTAATACTTACCTAAATTACATCTTAGTTTATCTGTAATAGTTTCATTCTAATTGCATATATTAATTACCTAATATTTAATTAGGTAATTTCGTTTACCTAATTCTAATTTAATTCTAATGGCATATATTAATTACCACATCCACATAAACCACATTTGAGAAATTGAGAAAAGCTGCTATTCAGCTCTTGCATGAAAATGATTTTCTTTGGAATAATTCTTGCTTTACTGCCTGGAAAAAAAAAAGCAATCTCCAATTTTCAATGCTAATGTTATGAAGTTAAATAAACTTTGGAAAGTCAATGCTGGTGGGAAAGATGGTGGATCTTTTATATAATACTCCACTTTAATCAAAGAAATATAAGTGCATTGCCTTTTTTAGTGAGTGAAGGAGCAAATAAAAGCACACACACTCTCTCTCCCTCTCTCTCTGAGTGTATTTGTGTGTGTGTGTATCCACATCGGTACATATTTGCATATAACACCTGCAAAATTTGCTGTTTGTGCTATTTCTTTTTTGCTTTTTGTATTGGGTTATTACTTTCCAAAGAGCATTCCTACCCTGAAGCACTGGATGAAAATTATAGATTTCTCAAATAAATATGTATGCAAAAACCTTGTAAGTTGTAATGCATTCCAAGAAATATTGTAATTAAACTACAGAAATAATTTATTTCTGCAGATGTAGGAAAAAACAGATGCATGTACTTTTGAAGTTTATTGTACTTACTCTTGGTTTGCTAAAACTGGATGCAGATTTTTTTCTAAGAATTCACACTGAAGACGGGAGAGAAAAGAGCAAGTTATTAATTTTGGCTTAATGGTTTATCTTCTTAACTTTTGTAGAATTCCTTTGGGCGTATGTTGGTGTGTGTTCCTGGGCTGGATCTGGCTAGATATACTTGAAGTTCCTAGTGAAAATACAGTTCCTTACTATAATTTTGGAGTATTTGCTTTTTGTCTTTCCGCTGTGATTGAACTTTTGGGTGAACCTTTTTGGGTTTTAGCTCAAATACATTTACTTGTCCGGCTCAAGGTTAGTGAAACTATATGAAATTGTATTTCTTGCTTCTTTTAAAATTATAGTAATGAACAGATGTCTGAAGTTAAAAATCTTTATTCTGACATATATTCTGACATTTTCTTGTAGATAAAGTATTGTTTTACTGATTAAGCTAAATACATTAACTTAAACACATAATCTTATTGATGAAATAAATAAAATAAATAAATACTACTACTACTACTAATAATCTGAATATGTGGCTGAGTGTGAATGAACCATACATAATACAAAGATACACAATAACCCCAAAGTATCAAGATCTGAAAATTGAAGTTGAAGGATTATGACATAAACTGGCAATGATGGCCCCAGTGGTTATTGCACATTGGGTACCATATCCCAAAGCCTTGGACAATACTTAGAAAATCTGAATATTGATAAAATCTCCAAATGTCAGATACAAAAAACCACACTGCTTGGATCTGCACGTATAGTTTATGACAGTCTAGGTTTTGGGGAAGAATTGATGAAGACCAACATCAGCTAAAAAACCGGCAGCTTTGATTTCACATTGAATTCACAGTATATGATAATACCACCTTTTATTTTTGTACAGTTCAAAGCAATGTGCATAATTCTTCTGTTTCTTATTTTCCTTACAACAATAACACTGTGAAATGTGTTGGGCTGAGAAAGTCACACCTAGTCTGGTCTCATGCTAGAATTCATAGTCTCTTGGTTTCTAGTCAGCATCTTAACCATTACACTAGACTGGCTAAGCAGAAATGGTGGAAGTGCTGTTGCACTGGCAAAACAAGGTTTACATAGAGGTAGTCTTGCAGAAGCCACACCTGCATAACTATGAAGTACATGAAGTACCTTTTCATCTCTGGCAATTTTTTTATTATTTCGCTTTCCCTTTCAAAGCTGATGGTGGCGTGGTTTACAATAGAGAACCATCATTGCAGACCTGGAAACATTTGGGACTACAAGATTTCTTCCATTGTATTGCTTTACCTGTTCATCATGGAGTGATGAACTCAAGTCAACTCAACTACATTGAGTTCATTGAAATCAATAGGATTTTTAATCCTGATAACTGCCTGGATTTCCTGAATCAAAGCGAGAATAATTTAACTGGAGTTCAGTTCATTGTTTTTGGCACAGAGGATATGAATACCCAAACAACTGAAAATGTCATCCTAAAGAAAAATGGTACTTTGAGAAGTTTCTGCTCTTGTAGAAAGTATTCATGGCTTTTCAGAACTGTACATTTGTAGATACCGTAAGTTTCAGTATAAGAATTCTGGATTGCATGCTTCTTGAATCTGACACATAACTATTAGGAAGTTGTGTTTCTGATAAGATCTTTGTATGTTCTTTACAGGTGATTGCTGAGAGTTTGTCAATCCTTTGCAAATGTGTTTTGACAGTTCTTCTAGTAGTTTTGTATCCACACTGGGGGCTCTATATTTTTTCTTTGGCTCAGGTACAATTTTCTCCCTGCTTTATAACCATTTATTGGATCTATCATATGAATTGGTTGTAGAAACTGACATGTTTTCCTTAAGTTACATCACATTAATGGTGTTCACCAGCAAATATATTTAAATCCCTGTGCATACTAGACACATATAACTTTTAATTTAGCATGTTGGATAACTGGTATGGATAGAAAGCTAGTATATGCTTGTGTTTTATGCAGAAATGCCAGTGTTACTCTGCAAGGAGGTGAGTTGAACATAAGGGGTGGATTTGTCTTGAAAATAATTCAGCATTAAATTTCCTACTTATATCATTCCCCTCGTCATCTTAAATTTCTTGGCCCAAGTTAAGATGAGTGCTCACAAATACACCTGTGATTGAACTGAAGTTGATAGGTTCCCCCTAGAGAAAAGTCATACTGCTTGCAGCCTGTGGCCCTTTGGCATCTGCCTCACCATGTTGATCCTTAAGCCGGATTGGAGTGAATGTAATTGCATGACCTTTGAATGTTGCTGACATTCTCTTTTATTGCTGTTCAAATAAGAATGTTGTTGCATTGTCATGCTGACAATAAAACCAATATTAATTATTTTTCCTTTGCAGCTTTTATACACTACCATTCTAGTATCATGTTATATAATATATTTCATGAAATTTTTGGGTTCTCCTGAAGCAACCAAAAAATCATTTCCTATTACTAGAATGGTATCTTTTTTGCCTGCTTTGGGACAGAATGAGGTAAGTCCAACAACTTAAAAAAAAAATCAGATAACTTCTTGACACAAGAAGTTTGTTGTTGTTCATGAGTAGCCAAATTGTCCTAATAAATTCTTCGATTAAGTATCATAGATTTATCACTTAGCTGTTAATCAATTTTAATTTCACACTGTCATTTTTCAGGTTTCAGTTGGTTACATTTTTAATATTTACATTTTATTGTTTGAAAAAATAAATATATAATACTTGAGATCCTGTGTGCTCATTTCTTTTTTTTTAATAAGTCATTTTTTAATTTTTTTACATTGCTTATACATATCAATGCGTGAACAGTGTGACACCTGGATATCATACATTTTAATACAGATAAACATAATGTTGTTACTCATAGTTATTACATTTCATTTCTATTGTTTCATGTTGTTTAAACATACCTAATACTGCCACCATTCAATTTCTCCTATTATTACATATATGTTCACATTTCTGTTATATAGTAAGATCATTTATGACTTGGATATTCAATATTAGTAAATAAAAAAAAAATTAGTACCTGAATTGGGCTGAGACATTTTTGCTCTTAGGCTTTTTGTGAGACCTAATTATGATACATAAACAAAGGATTTCCAAAATAATAATATTGCTATAAAAACAATATTTTTTATCAAGGGACCCTAACAGAATCTTGCAGTCTGATCAGTCTGTATTTCCTTTTCCTTTAGTAATTTAGGAAGGCATTTGCCTGAGTCACTTTCAAATGTTATCTGGCTATTCTGGACATAAAAAATGTTTTGACCCATTTGACGAGATAACATTTCCTGCAAATTCCTGTCAAGGGCATCTTTCTTATTCTCTACATCATTTGGCATATATCTGTGCATCAAGGTTTTTGTATACTTTAAGAAGTGACTCCTCACAAAGTAACTATCTGTCCAGCCTATACTGTACATGTAAGACAGTAAAGAGGAAATATGAGGAAAATATTTTATTAATTAGCATCAGTGGTCATTTCTTAATCAGCATTGAACTGTTCTTGAGTTGTTTTTGTGGTAGTGGAGAAGTTATATCACATATCTCACCTGTGTTTTTGTAAATACTGGTACTATACTTATACTATACAATATTATAAAAATATTTTTATAATATAGATAGTCCTTGACTTACATTTGATTGCTTGAAGTTACAATGGCCTTGAAAAGGATGTTTTGTGGCCCATAAAGATTTTCCAACTATCAGAAAGCATTACACACATCCCTCCGCAGTTACGCGATTGCTATCTGAATGCTTGACAACCTGCACAACATACGATTGGTTTCCAAATGTTCTGCAGTCATGTGATACCATTAACAATCTCCTTTGCTGGCTTCTCCAAATAGTCAGTGGACCCTCCCAGGCCTCCCTTAATGCTTAAGGTACCCTGTGCTCCTTACCTGGGACTCTGTCTGCTTAGTGACCCAGAAGACTGCTTCATAACTGCAAGATCTAACCCTATAAGCAAAAATAATTCAATGATGTCTCTGAACCTAGATTTATTTTACAAATCATGTTTCTATTACTTTAAATCCATAATATATTTTTAATTGTAAAAGAGTGTAACCAATTTGTATGCTTAAATTAATATTTTGATTATAAAATAGTTATTTTACGTAATCCCTCATTATGCTTTGTATTTAAAGTTATACAAATATATGCAAGATGATTTATATGAATTCAAAATGTTGACTTATCTAGTGTATAATGTGCTCAACAAACTGCAGAGTAGATATATTAAATTTAAACAGAAGTAAGAAGCTTATGATGAAAAGAAATGAAGTCCATTGTTTTAGTATTGGTGTCACTGAAATCATTAGGGTGTAAACTATTCTTTTGATTTTAATGAAACTTGACACTGAATGAAACTAGTAAAATAATTCTGAAATGTTTCAGAGAAGAAAAGATTGGGGTTGCTGTAAATTATTAAGCAAAAAACATTTTAACCATTTTGATATTAGATTTAGACTTCATCTAGTGGATTTTTATTTAGGTAAACAAATCTTTAGATCCAGAGATTATTGTACCTTTTAGAAATAATAAATATGGTATATTGTACAGAAAATGGCTTTTGCTAATAGCTGTGATAGCTCAATGATCCTGCATGCAGATCATTTTTCAGAAAAGTGTAAGAAAACCTCTAGCCTAAAGACTGTTTATTTTACTATGAAAATATATAGTTAATTCTAATACAAAAATACCTGAGTAAGCTAAAATGACTGCATTTTAATCTGGTGACCAGTTTAGATGTTATAATAGAAGACATTTCTATGAGCTGCATATTAAAATGTAGAGTCTTCCACATTAACACTTGCAGAAAATATAAGAGAAACTAGACCAGGAACAGGCAAATATACTTGTATATTTTTTATTTAATTAAGACCTTATTTTAATTAAATGTAGTGTTTTAATTAAATAGTTTTTGTTTCAGAGGTTGTGTCATGTACTATTTTGACTGGGTATATCAGTGTACAGTAAATTGAATCAAGCTTGACCCTCAGTGACTTCCTGGATATCTCCATGGAGTTTTCTTGGAAGTGGTATGGAGGTACTTTCCATTACTTTCTTCCAGGACTTCTTTTTAGCCTTCTTAGCCCTGGTGTTCCAGAGAGGCCTGTAGTCCAAGAATTAACTGGGGCCAAGTCTGCTGTTTTTTAAACTCAGACAAAATGGTACAGGGTATTTAATTATACCTAATTATTTGTATATATTTCAGGAAATTGTTAATTGGAAGGAAGCAAGGCTGACTTGGAGTTTCTTTAAGCAGTCATTCCTAAAACAGATTTTAACAGAGGGTGAGTACGAAGTTTTCTTCAACTTGATTTTTTTATTCTCAGTCCCTTTCTGCCAACAATATCAACAAAAATGTCATTGATTGACATTTCTGCATTTTTAGAATTGTTGGAATGGGTTTAGGCTAAAGAGCAATGAGAAGAAACATGCTGATTTCATGAGATTGTTTTAATATATGTTCATTGCAAAATGGAAGGTACTGAATTATTTGATGAATCTTTTGAGAATCTTTGAGAAATACTTGCCTACTACTTTAGCTTGTAGCATCTGTCTGTCTGTCTGTCTGCCTGCCTGCCTGCCTGCCTGCCTGCCTGCCTGCCTGCCTGCCTATCTATCTATCTAT
>JAOYMU010000098.1:94912302-94924584 GCA_025802295.1 Psammodynastes pulverulentus | reverse complement strand
AGATTTGTTGCAGTGGTTCTCAACCTTTTCTTCACCAGGGACCCCCTTTAAATACCTTGTGTGGCCATGGACCATGGCCATGGACCCCCAAGACTTAAGATTTAAATCATAACATTTCTTCAAGCCTTTGCAGTCCATCTGTGATGACATTTCAGCCCCCCAGAAGACATGGACCACAGGTTGAGAACCATTAACTTATTGCAGGCACTTTACATTTAGACATTAATCTATACCAGTGTTTCTGAACCTTGGTGAAGATGTGTGGACTACAACTCCCAAAATTCCCCAGCCATACACTTTCAAGATGCTAAGGTTGAGAAACACTGTGTCGAAGCCTAAGAATATCCAGGTAGTCCTTTTGGGAAGCCGTTTAGAAAGCTAATTAGTAAGGATCTTCCAGCACACATACAAGTGAATAAGTCACCTGTTAGCTTGGTGGTGATTTTTTAAAATGTTCTTTTAAGCTGTACCAGTCCGTTCTATTGAGCCATTTTTACCAAATATTATTGGTATAGCAGCTACTTTAGTACTTTATAGAATTTCAAAAAAGAAAAAGTCTTTAGGATGCAATTGTCTATTCTGTTTCCAGGGAGTAAACTTTAAAGAACTCAGTGGTATATCTTTTCAATAGATAAGTGTAAGACTGCACAGTTTACCATCTAAAAATAGATAAGAGACAAAAGAAAAGACAGGTGGCTGGAGAAGGAACAAAAACAGTACACGGCAGTAGGCCATTTTAGATTTTGGAAAATGAAGACATTAATTATATTTATGGGGCATTTACAATTAGTGTAATTGTTGAAAATACTTATCCCTCAAATATGTTGCAAAACGTAAAACGTTAACAGTGGGCTTATCAAAATCTTCATATTTTACAATGAGCTTCCTGAAGGTGTCCCTTAGAAACCTATTAAATGTGAACAAGAAACTAAATCCAGAATCCCTGGGTAGAATTAAAGGGCTGATCATAATCCTGCTTTTTTGCTGAATATCGTCATCTCAGACACAAAGCTGTCATATTATCTTATTGGCACCTTCTGGCTCCTAACAGTTCTGCTATCCTTTTTATTTCGAAGAGTGTAACGCTTTGTCATTATGGAGGAAAAACGTGGCTAGTATTACTATAACCAACCATGGTTTTAAAGCGGTGCTTTTCAAGCTGGGACCTTTTCAGCCACATTGAGATTATAGGTGCCAAATTCTTTTTGCATTTTTCAAAGGGTTCAAGGGAGGGGAGACTGCTTTAAAGTTTAACTATAATTCTTTTCTTGTTGCTTCTTCTGCACTTTCTTCTAGGGCAGTAGATCTAAAGGAACTCTACACTAAAAATAGCACTTGTATTTCTCTACATGTATATGTTTTTCCTGCAAGATACTGAAATTCTTTGTCAAACTATATAGGTTTTCAGACTAATTTTATCTTACCTTAGAAGAGAGCGCACTTGGTTTTAAAGATGAACACACGCTCATCCCTAGGAATCGCTCAGCTTCTTTTCATACAATTGAGGCTGAAATTTGAAATTTGGGAAATGCTCTAAAGACGATTCAAAGCTGTCAGGTCTGGCCTGATATAACAGCTACAGCAATTCCCAGCATGAAAAGGACCATCATATATCTCCTTGTCATATACCAGTAGTTGTTAAAAAAATAGTCATAAAGAATATGTATCTTTCTTTTTTAGCATTTCAAACATAGTGAATACCTTTTAAGAATTAAGCATTCAGAGCCGTCAATGAGTGAATTGATGAGTGCGTCTATTTGGCTTTTCCTCACATTTATATTTCTTAAACATCATTCCTGTTCTGTTTAATCAGACATTTGCATTTTAGTAAGTTCTCATGAAAAAAAAGTCCATCCCCAATATAAAGAATGGAATTTGCTTGCTTTAAGAAATCTTGAGAATTATTTGAATGGAAGCAGTTCATCTTTTTCCTCCTTAGGGTCAGGAGCAGAAAACTATATGAAGAGACATTGTGGGAAAGAGCCCTGAAAGAGACTTGCTTTTAGGGAGCTTTGGGCTTTCTTGGAAATCTGAGGGGAAACAAAAATCTTTTAGGGTATTTGTGCTATGGATCCCGCTTTAATATTCTGCCTTTAGAGAAATCTTATACTAAAGTCTAAAGTCTCAAATGACTCCCTTCTAAGAAAGCCATCTTCACTGCTATCTTGGAATAGAGAAATATAAAAGGGTAACTCCATGGAGATAGCTTCCAATATAAGGAGAAGAAAGAAAATCTCTCTCTCCTTCCCCCCTCTCCTCTCTCCCCTCTCTTTCCTCTCATCTCTCTCGCTCTCTCTCCTCTCTCTTCTCTTCTTCTCTCTCCCTCCTCTGTCTTCTCTCTCCTCTGTCTCCTCCCTCTCTCTCCTATGTCCCCCTCTCCTCTCTCTCTCCACTCTCCCTCCTCTCTCTCCTCTCTCTCCTCTCTCCTCTCTCTCCCTCTCTCTCTCCCCCTCTTTCTTCTCCTCTCTCCCTCTCCCTCCCTCTCCCTGAAAGAGATAACTTGGATATCAAGCCATAATAAATAAAGACCAGAGGCTAATATCTAAATATTTTTTCAAACATTCAGCATATAAGTCATGTTTATATAAAAAGGTTCTCAATGGTTCATTGTTTTTGATGATCTCTTTATTATATGCTACTTGAGACATAAAAACAATCTTCCAAATTCATAGTAAAACTATGTGATAGCGGTATCAGCCTTTTCCACTAACAGGAAATTATGAGCTTTGCTATCTTTAATCAGCTGATGACTATATCTTAAATGTTACTAGCAGCCAAGTGGGCACATTCAAATGATATGTAGAAATTCTGCATTAGGTTCAAAAATCTGTTCAGGCATGAAGGTCAATGGATCACCTTGGGACAATCATGTGCTCTCAGTGTAATATACCTTGCAGGCTGATTTTGAGCATAAACTTCGAGAATGAATTTTGCCTACATTATCTTGAGTTGCTGTAATAAAAGAAGTAAACATAGAAGTGACGGACAATATGCTTCTTAGGCATTAACAGTTTTCTTGTGGAAAAGTAGTCTCTAATATGTTTCTAGGGAACCCATGTTTTTTAAACAAATACACGGTGATGGCCTTTTCCACCTTTATTCAGCCATTCAACCAGTTACATGTTGAAGACTTGTGAATACCGTATATACCCAGTTCTGCATTAGAATCAGGTTTAATTGCCAACTGGCTCACTTTAATCTGAAGACTAGTGTTTTATAAGACCCACAAAATGAATACTGAAACCCTGCTTGAACTCACACTTTCTGCTTTCTGCTTTCTTGTATAAGTAAGAGCCTTAGGAAGTCACATGAAGAAGGGTGTCAGACTGGGGAGGACAGTTAGACATTTAGTGTATTATTTTTCTTTTATAGTAGGTAAGCACAATGGTATTAACCCAAGAACTATTATAAGCGGGAGAAAATTCAAGGAGTGCTCAGTGACCTTTGTACTTTATGTTTGTGTCTTAATTCTAGCAGAATCACACACAATGTTGTAGTGATGCTGCTGCAAAACTTGGCAGATGGTTCAGTTCCTTACAGTATTGCCATTTAGACCTTTTCATGGAAGTCTGTCTTCCTTAGGTGGCTACTTTTTCAGTTGTTTCAGTATTTATAACTTATAATAACTGTTCTATTATTATTTTTTCCCTATAATTAATATTAACCTGGGCAGAAAAATAACATACATCCTTATGTATGGCTGGTTGGATTTTCAGCCACAGAATGAATTTCCCAAAACTCTGTGGGAACAGAGTCTGATACACAGGAATAAAGTATGTATAAAGTATGAAAGCTCTTCTGTGCAAGAGTTATGACTAGTGTCTTGAGGAAAGAAAAACAAAAATATTCCAGTAGAAGAAAATATATATAGCTCATAGTTGAAGTGTGGAGTCCTTGGTGTCCTCTGAGCTTGGTTGTTTGCTCAAAGATGTTTCATTACTTAATAAAACATCTGCAAACAAACTATCAAGCTCAGAGAGAAACAAGGACTCCATAAAGAAAAATATTGTGGAGGAGGAGGAGAAGGAGGAGAAGAAAAAATTGAAGAGTGGCTAACTTCTGGCAAAATCTATGTGATAAAAGATCCAGCAAAGGGGCAGCACCAGGCAACTACAGACCAATTACCTGCTTATCAACAATTTTCAAATTACTAACTGGTGTGATAGCTGATGCAGTTCAACAGCATCTAGTTGAAAATAAATTCTTTCCACCTGAGCAGAAAGAAAACTGCCCAAACAGCAGAGGAATAAAATATCAACTTCTAATTGACAAAATGATTTTGGAAAACTGTAAGAGAAGGAAGATTGTCTTGAATGTAACATGGATTGATTACAGGAAGGCATTTGACTCCCTGCCACATGATTGGATAATCAAGTGCCTAGAAATAAGTAGAAACATCAGAGGCTTTGTGCAAACATTGATGGCACAATGGAAGACATGTTACTGGTCACTTGTGATAGAATGGAAAAGGTTAACATCAAGAGATTAATCTTCCAAGGAGATTCACTATCACTTTGTCATTGCACTGATTCCTCTGTCCACAATACTGAATAACTCAGGTCATGTCTATCAAACATTAAAAATATCTGCCAGACTATCCCATCTTCTTTACGTGCATGACTTGAAGCTATATGGAAAAACTCCATCTGAAATATAATCACTGCTCAACACTGTCTGTATATATAGTCAAGATAATTGCAATGGAATTTGACTGGACAAATATGCCATGTTTGCCATGAAATGGAGGGAAATAGTGAAAACTGACAGAATCAAGAATTATTTCTTTATGGAAATAATATTAAGACTCTGGAAAAAGGCAATCACTATAAATACCTGGCTATTCTTCAAACTTCAGCATAACTTCAGCATAAAGAAGTCAAGAAAAAGATTACAAATAAATATATTAAGAGAGTGAAGATCTTAAAATCTAAACTTAGTGGAGGAAATACCATCAAGGCACTCAACACCTGGGCAATTCCAGTCACTGCTGGAGTAGTGGACTGGACTCAAGCAGAAGTAAAGGTCCTAGAAAGGAAAAATAATGACAATGAATCATGTCCTTCATCCATGCAGCAATGTTGACAGATTAGTCCTTTCAAGGAAAATGGGTAGGTGTGGAAATTTGCAAGTACATCACAGTATTAAAAAAGAAGAAAGGGCATTGTAAGAATATCTGAAAGACAGTGAAAAAGATGCACTGAAGTTAGTATACCTGGAAGGCATGCTGAGTGCTGGAGAGACCAAATTGGCCTGCAAGAATAATCAAATAAAAAAGAGAAAGGAGGCGTGAGAAGATAAAGCATTAGAGGGCCAATACATTAAAAAATAGCAGGCTAAGTGTATAGTAACAATACCTTCCAATGGCTAAGAGCAGGAAAGATGAAGAAAGAGACAGAGGGACTAATTCTGGCAGCATAAGATTAAGCCTTAAAGCATATGCATACAAAGTCAGAATTGAGAAGACAGCAACAAAATAGCAAATGTTATCTTTGCAAAAAACCTGGAAAAAACAGTAGACCACCTGGTTAGCTTCTGCCAGAAGATTGCTAGACTGACTACAAGCAATGGCATGACAAAGTAGCAACAATAATGTACTGGAAGATCTGCAAGAAATATAATTTGCCTGCAAGCAAGAATTCGTGGACCATAAAATAGAAAAAGTCATAGAAAATGAAGAAGATAAAATGCTCTGGAATTTTAGAATTGAAACAAACAGGCACCTGTCTCATAATTCCCCAGACTTAACAATTGTTGATAAGAAAGACAAAAAGGTCTACCTAGTAGACGTGGCAATACCTGGAGACAGCAGAATAGAAAAGAAAGAACTGTAGAAGATAGTAAAATACAAAGACCTGCAAATAGAAACAAAAAAACTTGTGGCAAAGCAAGCAAAGATAATGCCAATAGTTATAGGCACCTTGGGTGCAATCCCAAAATAACTGGAACACCACTTGAACACCATCAGCATTGACAAATTCACCACCAGTAAATTGCATAAGGCATCTTTACTCAGAACAGCTTACATTCTGCAATGATATCTGTAACACCATCAAACATCCACATCTGCCTATCCCAGGTTTTTGGAAAGGACTGAATGGTAGACAAAAATGCCAAATCCAGTCTGAACATCTGGCTGACTGTGTGACAAACTATAACAACAATAATAATAGATCTAGGTTGAGATAAATGGAGGAATAAATAAAACAGCATTATTATTGGCGTATAGTAGTATATCTACCCAGTCTAGGAGAACATGGAGTGATGCTTTCTGAAAATGGACTGCATATTTTTCAAAGTTGTAATGATGGAGGATTTAAAGTAACATAAGATTTGTTGGGAGACAAATTCTGCCAAGGAAAATGCTGACTTGTCTTGCTAACAATTTTCTCTTTCAGAGGGTAGAGGAAATCATAAGATGAGCTGTCCTTGATTTGATACTAATAAACAGGGCTTATTTTATTAAGGATGTGGAAGTAGCATTTTGCCAGTGAATTGATGAAATAGATCAAGATGGGTAGGAAGTCTTTAAAAACAAGGAGGCATTAAAAACAAAATGACAAATAATTCCTATGAGGAGAAAAATGGAAGGTAGCAGAATATCTGAAATTAAAAAAAGGGGGGCAGCATAGGAAGTAGAAACAGGAAGATATCAGTAAAGGAAACATACAGAGAAAAGTGAAGATCTGTTTTCTGCAATTCCAGACCATAGGAGAGGAAATTATTCATTCCACAGAAAGGCAGATTTTGATTGAATGTTTAAAATACTTCCTAGCAGTAAGATAAGTTCAACAGTGAAACCAAATATTCAGGGAAATGGTGAGCCCCTTTCAGTAGAGAGGAGAGTTAAAAGGAAAAGACTTCTCATATCCCTAACTTCTTGTTTGGGGATTCATATAGATATTTTAGAACAGACTAAAACATCAGCAAACTGCAAGCATCAGTCTACAGTAGCTATATTCTGAGAAACAGTATTCCATTTCAGTTAAAGCTGCATTTTTAGATAATATTAATTTGGGGTGTCTGTTCTTTACTTACTGAATTTAGGATTTTAGAACATTCAGGTTTATTATGCACAATATCTGTTAGCTTGCTTTGTTTAGCAGTTCTCTATGGCTAGAACTGAAGTTGCCAGTTCTAATCTTCTGTTATCTTTATGATACCCAGAAGTCCTATCTATGTGCATCTCATGTGCTACAAATCCATTTTCTCTAGTCATTAGCATTCCCCAATATGAGACTTGTAGCTTTCCTACAGTTCTTTTAAAGCCAGGACTAGGTCTTAATAAATAAAGAAGCATTCCAAACCTCATCAATCAATCAATCAATCAATCAATCAATCAATCAATCAATCAATCAACTAACAATTTCCCCCCAGTGAGCTAAGGGTGCTTGTCTGATTTTAATCCTCCCATTTAATCCTCAGAAAAATGTGCATCTCTTTTGTGAGTTAAGAAGCAAGTGACAAAGTATGGGTCATGATATCACACCCACATTATATTCATGCATGCAGTATCATGATATAAGTACTAGAGGGTGGAGATTGCAATCAAGATGTCTACTCATTTTGGCTTTGTGGATGGGTACCCCTACTCAGAACATATCTCTGAGGCTCATGAAGAAGAGGATGGATGAATTTCTTTACTAAGGGAAAGAAATTTCTAATCATGATTTGTTTAAAAACTATACATCAACCTAGTTAACAGATCATGTGATTTGTTTCTGATTTTGGATGACTATATTGTGTGCACCAAATTTATTCAATAAATCATGGCTATTGCTTATATAATAATTATCTAATAATTAAACACTAATACAACTTTTCTACATGTCAATCCAATTGAACACGTGTGTGTGTGTGTATGTGTCATTCCAACCAATGTTCCTATTGTCTGTACTATAAGGCTCTCTTACAATAAATCAGTTGAAGAGTTATTCCTGCATGTAGGCCTAATCAAAATATTTCCAAGTGGAATATTTTTCTACTACATTTGTTACAATCTGTTTCTGCACTGTACAAATCATTACACTGTTTGTGCCTAGGAAAACAAATAACAGGTCATGGAAAGGGTTGGGAGGCGGTCAGATATGCGAATATTCTAGGATTATAATTTCAGTACATTCTGGGTGATAATGAAATTTAATATATCAAAAGATAGGTTACCTAGCCAGAAGGAGAAGTGCAGAGACACAGAATCATTGTTTCCATGGGTATTCTTGAGGTAAAATAAAATGCCCCCAAACATTCTTGCTTTTATGTGACTGTATTACATTGAGGTAGTTGCTATTTATATCTTGTGTACTTTTACATGATTTCTGCTTTTTTAATTAATACATTTTAATATTTGCCTTTTAAGTTGTTTCTTAGATGGTGAGTTGGGGAACAACATGTTGATTTAGAATGTAGTCTCTAAATTAGAAAAACTACCTTGCACAGTATAGCATAAGAATTCTGGGAGATAATTGGATTGGATTGAATATATATTTTGGCCAAAATATGCTTAAAATTATCAGTATTGTCTTTGGCAGTGCTGAACATGAATGTGTGGCATTGCCTTAGGAATTTCTGCAAAATGTAGAAGAGTTTGTTATGATGAGTTTAGAGATAGTTGGGGATATGATTGTATGTTATTTTGTATGCAGATGATAGCATGTTACTGGCTGGGAATCTAATGATTTGTGGTGATGCTAGTGATGCTTATATAATACAGTCAGTAGTATAAATCTGAATATTTAGTAAAATGGTTCTTTGACTGAAAAAATGAACCATTTTAAATCATACATAAATATAATCATACTTATATGTTTACCTAGGTAAAGAGTTTTTTTTTAAACTAAAGATAGGAAAATCGAGAGAAATCTTAAAACAGGGATGTCCAAACTTGTCAACTTTAAGACTTGTGGACTTCAACTCCCAGAATTCCCCAGTTGACAAGTTTGGACATCCCTGTCTTAAAACATGCAAATGTTTTAATAGAAAGGTAGTTTGTAGAATGTAGTCTGTTCAGTAAAACTAATGTTCACCCAAAAAAGCAAAATGATTTCATAAAAGAGCTGGCTTCTTGAGAGGAGTTGGATATGTCAAGAGAAACATAAAAATGGATTGAATGAAGTGTGAATGAGGTGCTTTAAGAAGTGTATGTGGTAAGTCAGGTACAGAAAAGATAAAAGAGTGAATGATTGCAGAATGAATGTGGACTGAGGGCAGAAGTGAGTGACCAGTATGGGGGGGGGAAACATGCTGTGCTGGTTTCATCTTTAGAAAGTATGACTGAGCTTGCATTGTAAAACAAATACTTAAAAGAAGAGGAAAGAGATGGGTAGAGTGAGAGAAAGTAATAGCTTCACAGATTTGATGGGATCCTGAAAAAGAGATGTGAGAAATTTAAAGAACAAAAATGTATGAATGCGATGAAAGCAAGGATAGTTATCTATTAGAAGTGTCATCTTGCATGACCTAGGAAGATAATCTTTTTTATATGATGCTTGCTTTCTGGAACATGATTCTCCCAGAGATTAGACTTATTTTGACTCTGCTGGCTTTCTTTAAATCCTTGAAGATTATGTTGCAGAGCCCTGGGGATGTGGTTGAGCCTGTATTATGGCTATGTTAATTGTGCTTGCTGATTTTTAACTTGGCTGCTGTATATGTTATTTATTATTTGTTTTGATCAACACAAGGAAACCAAGGTGGAGCAGGGTTGAACATTGATTCTGCTAGACTTTTGATATATGTTTAGAGGAGGTTAAGATGGATTGAATTGACCTTGTCAGGTCATAGACAAATACCATGAGAAGAGATAACCACTACCAGAGATGGTATTCAGCAGGTTCTGACTAGTTCTGGAGAACTGGTAGTGGAAATTTTGAGTAGTTCAGAGAACCAATGGTAACCTTCCCCCAGGTGTGGGCAGGGAATGGAGATTTTACAATATCCTTCCCCTGCCATGCCCACCAAGCAACGCCCACAGAATTGGTAGTATTTTTTTTTGAATCCCACTACTGACCATTACACATGGCATAAGGCATTTGATTGTGTTCCACACTAACTGCTCTGGTACGCCCTCTGGGATCACAGAGTACCTGAACCACTCATTGACTGGGTCAAAATATTATATAAGAACACCAGCAGCCAAGTGCGATGCCCAGCCAGCCTCTCCAACAGATTCCCAGTGAAGATTGGAGTGCCCCAAGGCTTTGCACTGTCACCACTTCTGTTTATGTTGGTCATAGACACCATCATGCATGACCTGCAGCAGAATGCACCCTGGACTATTCTCTAGAGTCTATGTGGATGATGTTATGCTTGCTTCCACCACCAGAGGCGAACTACCGCAGCCAGTTCAAACATGGAATGATGATCACTCAACCATTACTGACTCCGTCTCAATATCAAGAAAACTGAATACTTAGAGACTGTTACCACACCTGGAACACTTCAAATCAATGGAGAAAACCTAAAGAAGGCCGACATTTTTTGGTATCTAGTATCCCATCTCCAAGGCAATGGCAACATCAATGTGAGCAAGGGTAAATGCAACCTGGATGTGTTGGCAAGAATTCACTGGTGTGTTATGCGACAGACAAATGCCAATTAATCTTAAATCTAAGATTTACAAGACAACCATCTGCCCTGTTGCACTGTATGACACTGCATGTTGGCAGCAACAATAGGGACCAAAAGTTATCTCCATGCCATGGAAATATGGATGCTCTGTTGGATATTGGGCATCTCCCTTCTTGATCACATCACAAATTACACCATTTGACAGCATTTTGGTGTGGCACCAATTACAGAGAATATGAGAGAAGGGCAGCTCCGCTGGTATGGACATGTCCAGAGAGCAGCACCTTCCATCATTGCCAAGACAGTCTACCAACTAGAAGTCAATGGGCAGCTACCTCACAGGCATCCAAAACAGAGATGGTGAGACACCATCAACAAAGACATGCAAGCCATGAGCCTGCGCCCCAGAGACATAGCTGACTGTGCAAAGTGGCATTCAATGATCCGAAAAGTGGACCCTGCACCTACGGGAATATGGTAGGAAGAAGAAGAATATGGATTGAATTTAAAACATAGTGGAGCAAATAAACCTTAGGAAAACCATATTTAGCCCTATGTGGATAAGATCCATATCTGAGCACCTGAAATTTGCAGTTTGAGATCTATCTGTAGTCATCCACTATTATTTCAGTACCATTTGTACCTGAAAGATAATCCTGAATTTAAACTGATTTTACTTCTTCTCAATGTGGTAGCCCTGGAAAGTGACCAAGTCCTGCAAGATAGCTTGTGTGGTGTGATGATTTAAGTTCCACCCTACAGATGTACATACAGAGGGGTGGGGCTTGATGAAATGCCTGTTATCCGCCCGGCCTGGAAAGTACTGCTGGATCCTCCTGCAAAAAAATGGAAGATTAGTTAAAAAAAAACAAAAAACCAAAAAAAAAAATCCACCCCATGACTGTATTGTCAGAAGTCTTCAGATATCCTTCTCATTTGAAAGGTAATTAAAAAAAATACTCCTATATTTCTTTTAAAAGACTGTTGCTAAATGTTGTGGCCACAATATGAATGGATGGCCCTATTTTGTTTCCATAAGTGCCATGTAGGGCAGAAGAATCTCATAATATTTGTAAGCCAGTAAATCAATGGTTGACCAAATAATGATATTTTATTATCATTTTGATTAGTTCAATTTTTATTTTAGATTTATGTTTGTACTATTGCTGTTCCCTTTTGTTTGAGCGTGTTGTGAATAGTGATAGTGAATTTGAAAATAAAGTATTGCCATTGCAGTCTGTCTTGATCCATCTTTTGTCTGTTAAGAGATGCTTTGATTTTTGAAAAGTGACAGTCATTTGGTTTCACAGATTGACAAATGCCAGTCACCACTGATGCATACATTCGTCATTCTGTAGCTCTCATGAGTTAAAGTAATATTGGTTTATGGATATTAATGCTGTAGGAACTGAATAGTGATACATCATGATAGATCAACATTATACATCCCAGGTATAACCTGAATAAACATCTGTAAGGAAGCAATAAGTACTGGCAGCTGGAATGCTTCCAGTAGGTCAGAAAACTTTACCACCACTTTTCAAAGTCCATTTAAAACTGACATTTTATCTAACAATGTTAAGTTAATCTTTTATGTAAAATACTAGTTGAAACTCTGCAAGCATTTTCAAATATTGGTGAGACCAGGGCTTTTTTTCTGTGGGAATGGGGCGGAACTGCGTTCCGGATCCTTTTCAGAGTCCGGATCACGTGGTCCAT
>JAOYMU010000098.1:94866436-94880158 GCA_025802295.1 Psammodynastes pulverulentus | reverse complement strand
GGCTTTGTCAAGATTAGGCAAGAAGGCTGACATTACAATGGGAATGGAGCAGTGGTGAAATCTTAGTACCTCCGGACACCTCCCAAGAGGTACTAGGGCCCATGTGAATGAGTTCTCGGAGCCCGTATAAACCCATGCCCCACGCCCACCTCCTGGACCCGGTCACCAGTCACTCGCTCCCACCCACGCCCTATCTTCTGGTCTTCTGGTCATGCAGTTGGGTCAACCCTTTCCTGCTCACCTGAAACAAAGGTAAGCACTTAGCGCTAGCCAGTCCCTGTCCTCCCCTTCCCGACCACAAGCAGCCCCCTGCCCTGAGCCCACTACCTCGCATATTTTGATTTAAAATGCATTGGGTCATGGCTGACATCGACTTGGCCATGCCCACCCATCCAGTCACACGCCCATCAAGACACGTCCACCCAGTCACATGAACACCAAGACACACCCACAGAACCATGCTCATGGAGCCACACCCACAGAGCCTCTTGGGAAAAATTTCACATTTCATGCCTGGAATGGAGATGCCAAACCTTTCCTCTGAGAGCAAACCACCTAGGTCATGTGAATGACATCCTGTCATCTTCAGGATATATCAGTTCAGTTTCCTCTGTTCTTCTCTACAGATTAACATATGAGCCTCAGTGGCGCAGAGGGTAGAGTGCAGTAATTGCAGACTACTTCTGCTTACGGCCTGCTACCTGCAGTTTGCAGATAGAATCTTACCAGGCTCAAGGTTGACTCAGCCTTCCATCCTTCTGAGGTGGGTAAAATGTGGACCCAAATTGTGGGGGCAATATGCTAATTCTGTAAACCACTTAGAGAGGGCTGTAAAGCACTATAAAGCAGTATATAAGTCTAAGTGCTATTGCTAAGTGCTATATTGCTCAGATTTAGTTGTTGCCAATTTTGCAATCAGACCACCAGCTAACCATGATAAGGAGCATAACCAAGTGAAACGAATTCCACTGCTGAGCTGTCACAACTCTTTGAGAACCAGGTATCGAAGGAAATTCCTCTCTTACTCTCAGTCCAAAAACAGATCATAATGCAACTGGGAATGGATAAAGAAGAACCTTGAGGAATGGCCAATCAGCCAGAAAAAGATGCAGAGCTCTCTCTTATGTATAGAAGAATACTTACCCATAGTAGTGTCTTAAAGCTGGATCATTGGCAAGATGGTGATGAATGAGCAGTGAGGTCTTCCAAATTGTTTGCTTGCTCACCTCATGGATGCAACCACATAGAACAATTTTTGAGTGAGCTTCATTTGGTGTAAGGCTATACCCTGTTCAAATTGCCCAACTGGGCATAACTATATACTTGCTTTCATGAGTAGGTGAAGGTAAGAATGGCAGTTCTGCTTTGATATATAATATTTATGTTCTTTAAACAAGACAGATTAGAACTCTGGATTTGGGAAATTACCTGCATTTCTAGTCACAGTATTTGTTCAGGACAACTGTTCATTACAACAGTTGTATCAGTTTGATGGATGACATTTGAAGTTGTAGGCTTTTTGAATGACATCAGTCACATCCAGCCTATTTAAAGAAAGTGAGTCTATTGTAAACACTGACAAATGCTTCTATATTTTTATCTAGTGAAGTTTCCAAAACCTGAAAAATTCCCCTGAAATTTTTGGTGTCGAATAAAACATACTGTTTCCTGAAGGAAAGTGCTTCCTCTAGCATCAGCCTAGTTTTGCTTATGGTTTGATGAGCACATTGCTGATTCAACTTTGAATTACAAGAGAAATCTTTCAAGTTATATAGTGGGATCCAGAGCTGGTCTTTAATCATCAGAACAACATAGAGTTCTCCTTTGAATGTTCCACTGATGTAAGAGACCCCATTTTAGCTAATTTCTCCTCTCTCTGTAAATCCCAGTGTCATCCCAATTTAAGACTGAGAATAATTTTTTAAATAGGAGGAGGGAGGACTTAGTGAGAGAAATGGTGCCTTTCCCAGAACTGTAGCTGCAGTTGATTAGCATTATTTTAGTCCAACATATCTGGAGAACAGGCACCAGATTGGAGAAAATTAACACGATATCAAATGAGAATTTTCACAATCTTTTATTTGAACTTCCTGATGTTACAACCCAACTAACAGTTGTTGGAGAGTTCTTTCAGCACTCTTCTTCCTTCTCAACCATCTAAGTCAGGGGTGTCAAACTCAAGGGATCCGGCCCACAGAGTGCTTAGATCTGGCCCACAGGCCCACCCTGGAAAGAGCGAAGGACTGGCCCATGGTGCCTCTGCCAGGAAAAATGGAGCTTGCAGAGGCCATGTGTGGCTTCCCACAGCTCTGTTTCCGCTGGCAGAGGACTGCAGCAGCCATCTGGCTGAAAATGGAACCTTGATGAGTGATGTTAAACTGACCACACCCCCAGGCTACCCCCCACCAAGTCAAACGCCACCCTGATGCAGCCCTCAATGAAATTGAGTTTGACACCCTTGATCTAAGTGATGAGGTTCAGGTCCAGCACTCCACCTAATCAAGACACAATTTGTGAAGTCTCCAATATCTTTAAGAAGAGCCTGGTCAAGCATTTGAAGAACACTGTTGGCAACATTTCCTTAGGTAAGACCTCAAGCAAACACACGAGCAAGCTTTTAGAATTTGTATTTCACACAACAAGTTACAGGTGGTACAATCACATTGGCTAATTACTTAAATATTTGGTTACCTTCCAGTTAATCTGGATGTTCCCTACTTCAATAATGTCTTGTGCACATGTAACAAATATCTATTATGGATAACAGGAAATTTCCAGCTATTTACAACTTTTGCACAGACGGAGACTTTTTCCTGGAAGAATGGAATTTGTGTTAATAAGTCCCTTATGCTATGCTATGTGACATATACTATAAGCTCCCCTGTTCTTTTGTGGTTGCTTCAGTTTTATATTTCAGAACAATTACATTAACCACATCCTTGCACATGTGAACTACCAGGGTCAAGCATAGTAAAATCATAGCAGCTTTTTTGCTCCTTTATTTCATACAGCCATTACATGGTGCAGCTGTGAACCAAAATCTCATTGAGGAAGAAGGCACTTTCCTTGTCCTGGTTCACCATCTCTACTATGAAATGTACAAATAATCTTTGTTCTCCAGAAAGGAAAAGAAACATAGCCACTCTGATGCTCAAAGTAATTCAAACACAATGGTGGCAATGCCTTAAGAACAAAAGAACCCAAGGACTTGTTTTGATTTTTCACTTTTCAATAGAAACAAATAAAGTTGGTATATAGCAGGAACATTTTTGTAACAAATGTTGGATCTCTGCAGATGTTCCCACTCAAAACTAGCAATGTAGTTAGCTGAAATACTGTAGATGAATTTATTTAAAATTCAAAGTAAACATTCTTTTTTTTTTAAAAAAGCGTTTTACAGAGGGACCATTCAACATATATTTGCTAAATTGGCTTTACAACCCAATACAATACTTACAAGTTTTGAAGATATGGCTTAAATTTGTTTTATGTTAAGTAGGAAACAGTAACAATGACAATGGTCTACTTTAACAATCCCTCTGGGGTTTAACTCACAATATGTTTTCAGTCACTGACAGTATTCTGGTTCTGTTGTGAGAATAAAAGGCAACTACAATTTCATAGTTTAGTCCAGCAATTATCCATCTCACCAATCAGAATGGAGGGATCTATATAGTTAGGAACAGAAGCTATCTAATCAGATGTTTAAGACAAGGGAATTTTACTGATTTCTACTCCAGCAGATAGAAAATATCATCTTCAATCACAGTATCTTGAGCTTTACCTCCATTGTATTTGCTATACCCAAACAAAGTCATTAAATTCACAAGGATGTTTATTTTTATAAAGCCTGATTTATTCTGGCTTTAAATTTATGAAAAAAAATATTTTTTCAAAAAAAACAACAACTGTTAACTACTACAGGAACATTTTGAGAGCTAAGGTAGAGGTACTCAAAAGAAATTATGGAAAAGATCTCATAGAGAAAACAGCATAACGGCACCGTGTTCTTAAACTATTGTTCTGTACTGATGGGTTGAGAAAAATACTGTCCAAATGGAGATGATTTGACAAGGGCTACCACAGCCCGCACTGCTGATGTGCTCTCCAAAATTACATTTTAGGAAAGCAATTGCCATTCCCTTTCTGTGGACAGCTGAAACACTTCTACCTCAAGTAATTGGTAAAAATGCTAAAAAGATGGTTCAGTGGACTTATTAAAAAAAATCATTCAATGAAAAGGTAGGTAGCCCAAGGAAAAAAAAATATTCCTTGTCATGGAGTGCCACCTTGTAAGCATGGCAGGACTTAACTCAAACCCAAAGTTTGGGTTTTTGGGACCCAAACATCTTGCAAAGACTCTCCTAAGTCAGATAGACCTTAGGAGAGAACTAAACTAGGAGCATCCCTATGACCTGTTCCAAAGGGCAGAAAAGAGAAAACCAGTTTTCATATCAGATGTGCTGTTTATTATTTTTTAAATCTTCTATTTGATTTACAGTCTGGGACTGATAAAAAATTTACAGTTCAAGTCCTAACCAAGGACCTAAGAACTATTAAGGTAGCATCTGAGTATGTAGGCAGTTCTGAGTAGGGTGGGCTTTTTTTTTTTTGCAAAGTTAGGATATTCAGGTCTAATAAGTCCAAAATTTCTGTGTATCTTGGCAGCCCTTTGAGTATTTCTCCAAGGGCTCCTATTATTATTGGTACCGCCATTGATTTCTTCTTCCATAGTTGCTCAACTTCAATTTGCAAATCACAATACTTTATTTTTTTCTAGCTGTTTCTCTTAAATTTGTGCACCTTTTAGAGGGTCGTTGAAGCACTTGGAGGTTTATCTGTGTCTTCAGGGTCACCTGAGTCGTGCTCCTGGTTCCTGTAGTCTGCAATTTTTTCTCTGGAAATCCATCCCTACTCCCACACTATTCAAAGGGTGTTCATCCCAAATTGTATAAAAGGATGAAAATGACCAGCTGTCTGCAAGGAATATAAATCCTTCCATTCCCCATTATTCTGTCAGAGCTGAAGAAGCTTCTTGGATGAGAAATGAAATGTCTTCAAAGAAAAAACAAGAAAGTTCAGTGGCCTCCTGAAAAAGCACCTTTAGGATAACCATGACCTGGATGCCTGGGAAAATCTACAGACATCTTTTTAAATAGTGCAATATCTTCAGTAATTATTTTGATCACATTCTTGGAGCTCTAAAACTTAGAATAGTGTACAATACTCTAGAAAAAAAGTGTAAAAAGGAAATTAAGACCAAAACTTTGCTTCAGTAAGGTAATTTTTAGAGGTATTAAATGATTTTATTCAAATATGAGCAAGCTAGTAAACTCTGGTGGGAAAAATCTCATTTTCAAATTCTTCCAGTACAGCACCTGTTTTATTAAAGCAATGCTTATTAAAGTGTGACTCTGGGACACTTTGCGGCCCCCGAAGACCCTCCTGGAGTTCCACAAAAAATCAACATTATTTGCTAGCCTAGGCTTAAAAATAATGCAATATTAAAATTCTATCAAACAATTGTGAGCTCTGGTAGAGGCAGCAAATGCATCAATTTTAATTTTTAATGTTAGTAAACATTGGTAAATATAATTCATGCAAAAAGAAATTTGAGATCTTCAATGATTTTTAAAAGTGGGAAAGGGTCCTGATAGAAAACATAATTAAGAAATACTGTACTAAAGCAAGGTCTCTGAATAAAGTTAATTCAATAAAACAAGCAAGTTATTGGGCATTGTAAATACTTTTTTCTCAGCAAGGATAAATTAGACTTTACTAAGACACATACATCTAAGCATTCTTATCAAGTGTTTGTAATTTGTCCCAGTAAATTCATTATAATTATTTCTTGATTATTGAAAGAAATAATTATAATGAATTTACTGGGACAAATTAGCATGAGTAACAATTGGTCTCATTTTTCATGTAAATACTGCTGGTATCACGATGAGCTGCTGTGGCTTACACTCCATGGGTATTAAACAAATGTTTGGTTATGCTGGAAGTAGTTCTCTCTTGTAAAACAATATTCACTCACTCATTTTACCAACTGCAGCTGAAAAGAAAGAGCTTCTTCTGTAAACATTCAACTTTTTCCAGTTTACCTATCAACTACCAGTCTTTATAAATAACTCTCAATAATGTGACAGTGATAAAATCCCATCCTCCTCAGCTCAGAACTGAAATTGTGTTGTTGAATATTGATGAGAGACAATGAGGCAAAGCCTGTAATCAGAGGCATAATCACAGGACCAAGCAGAGAATAAGCACATGTCCCAGGGAAGGTGAAGAGCTGAGAGAGACAAAGATTGTATTTGCACATTGTCAAACTTGATTTCATTGAGGACAGCATCAGGGTTATGTTTGACCTTGCGGGGCTGAGGGTATGTGGCTGGGGTGGCTGTGGCCAGAGTGGACATGGCCAGCTTGATGTCACTTGTCAAGGCTCTGTGTTTGGCTGTGATGGCCTCCTGAGGTCCTCTGCTAGTGAAAATGGAGCCCAGGGGGGCCACGCGCAATCTCTCTTAAGCTCCATTTTCGCTGGCAGAGGCACTGCGGGCTGGTCCTTCGCTGTTTCCAGGGTGGCCCTCGGGCCAGATCTAAGCATCCTGCAGGCTGGATCCGGCCTGTGGGCCTTGAGTTTGACATCGCTGTACTAAGAGATGCTTTGATTTGGATAGCTGTGGTTTATCAGATCTTCACAACTGGTTGGCTTCTTACAACATGCTAAAACATAAGTAATGGTTTATAAACTATAGTGCCAGGGTTCACAGAACATTCTGGACCAAAACTAGTTGCATGCTATTATGAAGCATGATGCACAAATGTCTTGGGGAAAAGGTCTACACCTAGAATTATTTGTTTATACATAATTAAAAATTACATATGGTCCTATATGTTCAGGTCTTTAATACAACAAGCCTATCTGCCATATTAAAAATTACAATAGGCAATAACTTTTAGAGGACTCTGGGGACCATGTCTTTGGTTTGGCATATGGCTAAGGTAGAAGATGTAGGAGAGCACTCCTGCAGATAGCAAGAGCAGCTTCAACTTACAACTGAACAAAGTTTCCTAGTCAAGAGAAAACAGCTCTATTCTTAACAGAATAATGAGCCTTGGTGGCAAAGTGGTTAGAGTGCAGTACTGCAGGCTACTTCTACTGACTGTTGGCTGCCTGCAATCTGGCAGTTCAAATCCCACCAGGCTCAAAGTTGACTCAGCCTTCCATCCTTCCGAGGTGGGTAAAATGAGGGCCCAGATTGTTGGGGGCAATATGCTGACTCTGTAAACTGCTTAGAGAGGGCTGTAAAGCACTATTTAGTGGTATATAAGTCTAAGTGCTATTGCTATAACAAGGTTCTGTTATGGTCTAGAGATGTGTACTTCACTCAAAATTGTACAGATTTTGATTAAGTTCACACTTGGTGTTGATTTCCTTGAGACAGGGGATGAAAGACATGGTGGGATGCTCCCTTCTCAAGAGATTATACTTATAACCAACAGTTCTGCAGTTATTACCCTGAGTCCAACTTTCTTTCTATGAAAGATAGCTAAGAAGTTGATTAGACTGCAGTTATAGAGAATCCTGGAAGAAGTGAATTATATTATGTGCCCTCATTCCTCTTGCAGATCCTGGAATTTCCCTTGGAGTTGAGGGAGAAAAAGTAGATGGAGAATAGAATTCCACTGGAGAGCAAATGAACTTAACCGAGGATGAGTTTGAGTCATTAATAAAACCTATCTTGTAGCAGTAAAGGTGGCAAAAGTTCAACATTTCTTTGCTCTTATGTGCAATCTATCAGCACCTTGTTTAAGATAATTCAGACAACACTGGGAAGGGTGAGATCAGAGATCTACTCACGAGACTGCCAATAAAAATATGCTATGCATTTGTTGGTTTCACTCTAAGTTGGACTTTAGCCTTGGAACAGGTCCTGTGGGGCTATCTTGCTTGGTTATCAGGCAAAAATTTGATCCTGCTGATGCTGAATTATCACAACTGTTAACTTGACCACCTATATATTAGATCCGCGGCCCTGTCCTTCTCACTTCCTAAGGCAGGGATGTCCAAACTTGTCAGCTTTAAGACTTGTGGACTTCAACTCCCAGAATTCCCCAGCCAGCATAGCTGGGAGTTGAAGTCCACAAGTTGACAAGTTTGGACATCCCTGCACTAAGGCTAAAGAAAGATATACAAGCCATGGTAGTTAGCTTCACACAACAAACTAATACTCGAACAAATTGATCACACAATGGTTAAGTAAAATAATTGAATCTAACCACAGTCTACCATTGGAACACAATTTGTGAACATGTTTCTCTCTTCAATAGATCTCAATTTGAATTAACAATCCAGCAATGGGATTAAGAAACATGGCAGGTGGGTTTCAAGTAGATTGAAACTAGGTTTATGCATCACATCAAGCCATATCACCCTAACTATGGTATAAAGACTAAAGTGCAATTGGCTAGATTCATAAAACACACTGGGCCAAAGCCAACCAACACACCTAGATTGTTGCTCAGAACAACACCTGAAGCCAGCTCATTATTGCGGGTAGTTTCTAAGTATTTCAGCAGTAAAGAGGTTAATATCTTCCTTTTAATCTCACGCATTAGACTGAGAGATCACCTGCAATACATACATCCCTCCCACCCTGGGAACTCCCATTTCAGAACTTCTTGGAATGCAGATGTCAAAGTCCTGTTACAAACAGGCTTTGGAGAGAGTAGAAGACACGTATCTCTTAAAACAAGCAACTGTTCGCAGGTTCTAGAGGTTGGTGAAGAAATATGATGATGGGGGAGAACCACCAACATCACTGAGCTGCTTAATTCCAATAGTGCATTTTAGTTCAGGACATAAGCCTGAAATTACCACCTAATTTCTGCATCTGATTGTGTCTTTAAAGAAAGGCAGAGTGGCAACCCTTGACAAGGGCTGGGCTCCATTTGCTGCACATTTGGGACCTCGCTGTTAAAAGCAGAGCCACTTTTAACCTTTGGCAGTTCTAAATATGGCTGCTTCAACCATACAGCAGGCAGAAGAACAATATATTTTATCCTTTTTTAAAAAAAAATTATATAAAATACAAAAGTACAAAAGTAAATAATAGGAAACATGGGGGAGTGAAAAGGGGAGAGAACAGTGTAGAAAAGAAGGGGGAAAGAAAGAAAAGGCATTGATTTCTAACTCCCTTTGGTGCAGTAGAATAAGCTAGTAACATCAAAACCCGAACTTTTCACTTTTACATAATAGTATAAACCAGCCATTTCTATAACAACAAATCTATCTAATCAGTAAAACCCAAAATCAAAGTTTTGGAGTTTTTTTTCACCTCAAGCACAAAGTCCAGAAATGGTTTCCAAGTAGAAACAAAAGTAATTGTGTTTTTTATTATTATTTTATCAAAGTAGCCAATTTATCCATCTCTGCTAACTCTCATCAGCTTTTGCAACCCTTTATTCATTGAGGGGATTGTAGTCAGGCAGAAGAACAATGGGCAGGAGTGTTTTTGCTCCAGGGGCCACTCCTGCACCTCCATCTGAAGTTGGATTCATTGCGGTTATCTCTACCTGCGTATTTTTGCAGTCAGTTCTACTGCTAAAGGCTTAGATCCAGCTGTTTTCTGCCTGGTTGGCATTCCTTGCTGACGAATGTATCTGTGTTGGTGCTTCTCAGGCATTTTAGTTCAAACAAAATTTGAGCCAAGAAAATGAGTCATCCGGGAAGAGAAGGGCAGCATGGCTCTCCTTATAACTGTTTACCATTGGGTGGAGAACCACTTGTTTCTTTCCCCCACGCTAATATTTTCAGTCAAACGCACAATAATTATTTAGTACCTGACGCCACCTTCAATAATTAATGGCTCCTGAGATTCTGTGCAAGATAGCTGCCAAAGCCAAATGAAACGGTCTAGAAAAAATGGGGACAAACGTATTTGCACAACCATATTTTTAATGCATCTACCCAGGATGTAAATATGTTCCATATGGAGAACATAAAACGTTGTGTTCTAAAATAAGTCTCCCAAAGATATATCGAAATATAATGCATTAAAGGCGAGCTCATGAATCTATATTATCCTGCTGCATAAGAGCCCCTTGATTCACTTAAATATAATCAGCATCCTGAAAAATAATCTCCAAAGAAATAATTGAGTTTTACTCCAACTGGGTATCATGAGAGAACAAGAGATTCTTTGAACATACACACCCTTCACACTGCAGTTATGGATAGTTGAAATAGGCAAGAACTAGTGATTTTGTAGAGGAGCTTTGAATCAATAGAAATTCCCTATTTATTTAGGTTGCAACCCCCTTTCTTCCTCAAGCTCAAGGCAGCATACATACCCAACACTTTCTCCTATTTTCATGGGTTTTGCCAGTTTTTATGGGATTTCTCCCCCCCCCCCCCCCACTGTCACAAGTTGAGGACTACCTTTAGTGATAAGTCATCCCAGCAGTGGCTGGGTGATGCTATTAAACCACTCTCAAGACCGGCCTCCTAATTTTCTTTTAAAAGTAAAGCAAAAACCTCTTGCCAAACATCCCCCTCGAAAACACACACATGTTGCCTCCCAGAACACATGATGCGCCTTTTGACTTCCCCACACATAAAACATAGTATTGTGCCATAAGTGGAGCAGCCATGAAGTGGAAAGGAAAACATGGATCAGATTTACAAACTGTTGCATTGAAAAACTGAAGTTTGGCCAAGTCCATGAGAAGCCAGATCAGTTCCAGCAGAAAGATCTATTAACTGCAGCTGGCAAAGCAGGGACTTTAAGACCCCTATCAAGAATGCCAGCTGAAGTTGCCTGTCAAAGCCTTAAAAGAACAGTAAAGCCACATCAGTAAGGACAAGAAGAAATAAAGAAGATTAGGCATGATTCAAGATCTGGTCTGGAGTATTGGATAGATTCTTACATTCTTCTGTCTGGCCAGCTAAACCACATGGCTGCCGATATTTTTACTCTCCTGCCTTGTTTTCTATATACAGTGGCTATATTTCAGGCAGCAGCAGCTGATAACTTCTTATGTTCTCTTTTCTTGCAAGGATGTCTGCAGGGGCTGACGAAAAAAATCTTTAATAAAAGGAAGGAAGGAAGGAAGGAAGGAAGGAAGGAAGGAAGGAAGGAAGGAAGGAAGGAAGGAAGGAAGGAAGGAAGGAAAAAATAAAGATCAGAGAAAAAAGGAGAGAAAATTACTACTACTACTATTTCTAAGATTATTTTTTTGCTGCCCTTTACTTTCCTGCCTATCAAGGCCATGGCAGAGCAAAATTTCAAGAATGATTTGCAAAGTTTTTCAACTTTGCAAATGGTTCCACAGTCTAATTTAACCTTGTCTGTTTGAACCATGTGTGCTTTTATTTAAGTATCAAAAAAGTGTAACAATATGGGTGCTCTAAAGATGTTCAGACATTTTTCTTTTAAAAAAAATTCTGCATCTACCTGGCTTGAAAGGTTGACAGCCTAATGGACACAGCAAGTAAAATGTGTTCAGAGATCATGGAAATGTTTTGGAAGGAGATACATTTTTCTTAGAATGAGCCAAGAAAAAATATTAATAATTTATTGTTTAACACAGAAATGCGAAACCTACAATAGCAAAGCCTTGGAGTTCAGCCACTCCAAGAATCCAAATTCCCAATTTAATCCAATTCGGTGTTTTGTTTTTTTGTTTTTGCCTCAAAATTTCTTAGAATGCAATTTTGGGAACTAGGCTTTCAATGCCAAGCAGGACCTAACTTTGAAAATGTTTTACTTTGCTACCCTTTACCTTGACTATCCTTTGGACTAAGTAACATGGAATTTAATTGATCAATTAAATAACACTATATGGTTCTTGGATTATGCAGAATCCAATTATCACATGGGGGAAAGAAATCCATGCAGATAGAAAACTAATCTGTTGGGGACAAGGCTGCGTTTGTATGCTAGCTTTCTCCGTGGAGGGATTGGTTGTATGGAAAACATATCTTTGTTCATTTATGGGAATTCACAGTGGAATGATGAGAACCACGAGTTACAAGTTAGCTTATTGCTTACAGAAGGGGGGGGGAGGCAAGATTGCCTTGTTTTTCCTGTTCCTTTTGAAGATCATATATAAACGTCCCCCATGTTAGTTTATTACTTGCAGAAGGAGGCCTGCTTAATGTCAACTAGCAAGAGAATAAGCTGTTTCAGAACTAAGGAAGGGAGAATAGATTATATCAATAGAAAGGTGAGGGAAGAATACGATTTTTGAAAGCTCTACTGTATGAAAGCAGAAAAATTAAAATGATAAAAATCCATCCTCCAAAAGGAAAAAAGTTCTGCCTGAATTCTATTATCTTTCTTTCTCTCTTTCTCTCTTTCTCTCTTTCACTCTTTCTCTCTCTCTCTCTTTCTCTCTCCCTTCCTTCCTTCCTTCCTTCCTTCCTTCCTTCCTTCTTTTGTTTCTGGAGTTTATTTATTTATTAAGCTTCACCCAAAAGTTTTCAAGCTATCCCCTGCTCAAACATGTTTTTCTTTGACTTCGAAACCAGCCAGTCACCTACCTAACCTTTAAAAAAAAGGAAAAGGAGGCCTTTGAAAGATGGGAAAGGTGTGGTCCTTTCATCTCTGCTGCCTGGTTATTAGAGCCATCTGCAAACACAATGGTGAAACGAGACAGATGCCTTGTTCTCCTCTCTGTCCTTGGGATCCAGGGCTGACCCTTTTAACCTCCATAGTCCATGTAGTCCTGTTGTCTAGAGATCTGGGGCATTGAACTTCAGTGCATCTGATGATTGGCAGATAAGGGAAGGCAAACCGCTTTTATTTACCAAATTTATTTCTTTATTGTAAATATTGTCATTTACTGACATGTGACTCTGGGTGGCTTCCAGCGGCATAATACAGTAATATAAAACAATTAGAACCTTACGTACATCAAGGGTTGAAAATTAAAACATTGAAAGTTAAGGAAAAAACTGGATAAAAGGGACCAATAGATGAACAGAGTGCAGGTGGGCTTCAAAAATTTTAGCAAGCGGTTCTCTGCCCGGTTGCTAGGTGGTCATGGCCATGGTAGGTATGGTGTAGTCGGCCTCCTGCACCATGGTGGGGGTAGGGGACTTTTTGCCCTCCATGGGCTCCAGAGGCCTTCCTCAAGCCTCTGGGAAGGCAAAAATGGCCTCCCCAGGCTCCAGAGGCCTCTGGAGGCCAGAAACAGGCCTGTTTCTGGCCTTCCTAAACTTCCAGTAGGCCTGCTTTTTGCCCTCCATGTGCACCCTGCACTTACCTGCATCCAAAACGGGCCGCGTGGGGACTCCTGGGAGGGAGGGGCGGGATGGGCAGAGCCAGCCAGGAGTGGGATTTGGGGGTTCTCCGAACTGCATAGAATCTTAGCTAGAGGATCTCCCGAACTCCTGCGAACTCCCAGAAGCCCCACCCCTGATCTCCCGCATTCAAAGGTTGTTTATCCCAAAGTGCATAGTTAAATATCTCTGGAGATTCTTAGTCTGTCAATGTATGATACAATCCCTAGCAATTTTTTCAGAGAGATGGCAAAAGCTACCCGATCCTTTGAGCCAGTCCTATTTTCGCAGAGTACCTCTCATTATTGTGCTTTGCTAACATCTAGTGTGGTTCTAGGGCAGTGATGGCGAACTTATGGCACGCGTGCCACAGGTGGCACGCAGAGCCATTTGTGCGGGCACGCGAGCCGTCGCCAAACTTACCTGCACTG
>JAOYMU010000098.1:94766463-94777478 GCA_025802295.1 Psammodynastes pulverulentus | reverse complement strand
TCTGGGGGGAATCCCATCGCATGGTGTTAGAAGTGATCACAGGGGACATCTACTTCAACTGACTTCAAAGACAGGAAATCTGTGTCAACAGCAAAAGTTTACAGATTTCATGCTCCTTTATATTAAAAAAGTAATTATAAAAACAAAAAGCTAGCACTTGGAAAACATTTTAAAAACAAGTAAACCTGAAGGTACCAAGAAGAAACAAACACCTAGCTGTTGACATTTTGTAGTGATTTAATAACACAATCACATTTCTTCAAGGTATATATGAAGGTATATATGAAAAAATGGAAAACCAGCTAAATGTCCTGGTTTTATGAAAGAAAAAATGATCTAACAGTGGGGTAACTAATTAAAAGTCACTTTTATATGAGTATCTCATAATTCCAGTGTTTAGTAGTACATACTCTAAATACATATAGCAAAACCTCTTTTTTAAAACATTGTCAGTCTGATGGAAAAGAAATTGCTGTAAACATTTTTTCCAAGACATTTTTGACAAATGATACAATATGGGCTTGTTGCACACATATCAAAGTTACAAATTGAAGGAAGTATATTTTAGGAAGATCTTTATTCCTCCGTCCTCTCTGAGATTTCAAGTGAGAAAGCCGAAAGTTTGTAGGAGTCTGAGATTTGGTGCTCTTTTGTTATTTTTTAAAAAAAATAATTTTAATTTAATGTTGAGATCTCTGGCAACTACCTGGATGACAGGCCTTACCGCTGATCTCTGGCTTAAGAGGTGGTTGTCTGAATGTTTCAGTGATTATCCAGTGATCCCTAGAAAGGCCAAGGTTGGAAAATGTTGTATTCGAATAACCTCCCCCAACCTCATGCACTCCAGTTGTAAGAATATCTGTCTGGAATTGATGGGATCTGTACTCTCACCTGTTCAAGAGCACAGGTAGAAAAGGCTGCTCTTGAGTTAAGCTATTTTCCACTGCTCAAAATATATAAAAAGCAGCTTCAGAATGTATAATTAACCTTGGGAAAAGGCCCTTGTTCAGAAAAACGCCGTAGCATATTAATTTTCTCTGCCTAAGAAAGCATCATGCTTTGCATGTTTACTTTTTAACAATACTTTAGTAACATCCTTCAGGGATTTAATTTATATTCCTATAATAGGTGTACAACCACATTACACATAGGCGATATAAAAGAGAAATTAAATTTAGGCAAAGGCATTTAAAATAAATGAAATACAGTTAGACATCAATTCCCAGGCCTCCTAATTAAGTGCCAAACCTGCTTTATAATTTTTATTGTGCTAAACAAGGAATGTGCGTATGGATTAAGATGACTAATAGTTGTTATGCTCATTTTAATTACACTGATGCCGATGGGTGCTATTACAGTTAAGGGGCTATAAATGTTTCCACTACAAAATCTTATTTTCAGTGGTTTATGGCATTAGCCGTAAACAGTCATTCCTGGCTGATGCTAGAATAGAAGGCTGACATTCAGTGTAATATCTGCTGGGTTTATTTTGTTTTTATGGGTTATTTGAAAGAATTGTTTGTTCTGTGCCAACAGAGCAATGAAAAGAACAGCAATAGCTTGAACAGTTTTGAAATAGTCCTGAACCTTTCCCCCCCCTCTTTTTTCTTTTTAATGGTATGAGTGTAGAGACAATCTCTTGTTTGCTTATCTTGAATGATAGAATATAAATATGCAACATTAGAGCTTAACTCTCTTTTGGTATATTTAGATATGGAAGCTTCTGCCAGAAATATTTGAAGAAAGGAATATATCTCAAACAAGACTGACCGCTCCTAAGTGTAGGAGAAATGAGCCTTGAAAAAAATTCTCAGTGATTTAAATCACATTTGAAACAAATATGCCCTTGCCTACAGCCTCTCTGACATTTGACATCTGGGAGACAGATAGTTTGTGACTTCCTCAAGTACTGGGATGCTTCAAGCCCAACATTGCCCAGGATTTGTCTTCGTTTGAAGGGAAAGATCATGGAACACAGACAGGATTATGTCTATAAGCAGGAGGCAACAATTTAAACCGGTGACAGACAGAAAAAAATCTCTCGCATTTTTTCCCTCTATCAGTTCTCCTTCTATCTGCTTAATAATTTCCCAAGGAGAAGTCATGACATAGTTAAGGGCTTGCCTTTCATTGTGAAATACTCCATCCAGCAATCCTTAACTTCCTGGCTTCCCACATGTCAATTAAATTCCAAAGAACAGTATTTCCTGAGAGAAGACCTACCCTTCAGCTCTCACATTTGAGAAGCTGTTGACAATTTTTTCCTTCCCCTTGACAAATTATGAGAAATAATCCATCCAATTTCCCACACATATCCAATGGTTAACTTTGCAGGTGACTTGGGGCCAGCTGTAGCTTTAATCTCCTGTCTCTTCTGAGATGTCAATGAGTTGCCCCAGGGTGATACCTCTAAGTCCCCATGGTACTATGGGGCTTCCAATGATTTTTCCAAGCTGAGCCAATTAACTTTTGGCTTAGCTGCTGTCTGGAGAAAATGCTGCGATGGCAGTTCGGCAGCGTTTTCCCTGGAGTTTCTGGTGAGTGAATTTTCAATGGTAGTGGGATCTCTTCATCCTGGCTCTGGGATTTCACTCCACGTCTTCCTGAATCTCTCCCTTCTCTGCCCCAAGGAGAACCATACACTTTGCTGGCCAGGCAGAATAGCAATGAAAGTCAAAATGGCGTATGATTATACTGGCAATTATGCTGATAGAGCAAAAAAATAATTTCCATGATGGATCATTAGCATGTATGCATGTACATAGAATGTCACCACCTCTTCCATTACTCAGGCCTTGTAAAAACAGCACAATGAAATACATGTAAGAATAACCCTCTCTGGACTTTTAGTTAGTTAATTAATTAATTAGCCTGCTCATCTCACTGAATGTGACTCTGGGTGTGAATGTACAACCAACAATTAATACCATAGCGGCTTAAAAAAAACCCTTTTGAAATATAAATAAAAGCAAGATTGTTGAAGAAGAATGTTCATCTAAACACAATATAACTATGGTACAAGGCTGCCCATGCAACCCTCAAGGCTTCTGGAAGAGCTCCAGGGGAAGGAGCCACAACATCTGGATCGCATCAGATGTAATTCTTAAGCAGGCAGGACCTACAAAATACTCCTCCTGCTGGACCTGATGGGACAGGTATATGTGATCGGGAAGAGACAGTCCCTCAAAGAGGCGGGCCCCATTATGTTCTGTACATGTGTGTGACATAGAGGAGTCTTCTCCACCCTGGCATCTTGTGGGCAACTTAGATTTACAATTTGCAGAATTCCATGCCACTTAGAAATACTGGAGTACATAATTGCTGTACCTTTCAAGGGATATAGGGTAGTGTGCTATCTTTTCCCTTTTGTCTGTAAAGATGATAGACTGCAGAGGACAGCTGTTGTGAAAAAAGACTAAAATTTAATTTCTACTATTTTCTGACATACTTCTTTAAAAGTGTGTATTGTAAAGGCAACTGGTGGTTGTTTTTTTTAAAGCATCCTGAGTCTCATCAGGATGATGGTGAGCTCAACAAGTTCACCATGTATTCTAGCCTGGCACATCCTGAGTTACATTTCTTCCTTCGGTTGCAAGCATAAAAGGAGTCCTGACAATGAAATGAAACTTAGTCTTGACAATGTTATGGACTGTTGAGAACAATACTAAAGCACTAACTGAAGCAAGGCACTACAGGTGCTCAAAATTTTGGGAATGTGTCCAAAGTTTTAATGCCATTCAACTTTTTTGGAAGAAAGGCAGCAAATAAATCTAATAAATAAACAGAGAGGGTCTCCAGCAACTAGACTAAGATGATCCTAATTTCTTAGGTTCTAGGGAACACTGATACAGCAAGCAATCTTTCCTGAATTTACATTTACCTGGAAAAGAAACTCCCTACAAAATAATAAGCAGTTTTGTAAAGTCAGATTTTTGCAACGATTTAGTAAAAAAAAAAAAAAGTAAAAATAAGAAAAAAACACTTATCTTGAAGAGCAAGAGGGGAGAAGCAGTCCTAGAGACAATGTGCTTTCTATAGCTTTGTTAGTTCTGTACTTATAAGCTTGACTGGGCCCTTGAATGATCTAAATAATCTCTTTTAAAGACAGAAAAACCTTTTAATCTTTTATAAATCTTCCTGTGTTAATCCTTTGAAGCCTGAAATATATCATTGACTTGTAATTAAATGTTGAATGCCTAGGGGAAAAAAACATGCATTGGGATGTTTCAATAGAGCCTAGAAATTGATGCATCCTGTGTCATAGAACAGCAATCAGGGGAAATATTGGTTAAATGGGGGATACACTTTTCTTCCCAAATGAAACCAAAGCTTCCCTCAATTTCAGTCTGAGTTCAGAAGTTCCAATTTTCATGGACTTCAGTGGAAGAACTAAGCTCTTTCATAGAGAGTGATGGGATGTCAGCATGCCTATCTTTAATTTGTGGTATCTGTGGGGCCATTAAGAGAGCCACATTTACCAAATAAAAAGGCTATGGCATCCAGTTGTATTACTTTCTCCTCACAAGATGGATTTCTTAAATAAAACTGGATATGGATTAAGTGGAATTTGCTATTCCAGTGTAAACTTCTATTCCACTATATTTTTTATTCCCCTTGAATACTTGCGTTTTCCCTTTAGTAAGCTATTTTGTTTCTAAGGTGACAGGGGCTGTGAAATTGCATCATGCAACCTGGGTTAAAGTATTACTGTATTTATTTGCAGACAAGATAGATAGCTGGTACCCAACAGCATACATTACACAGAGCCTGTTGAGCACAGCTACTTACATAGTTAAGTACTTTGTCAAGATTCAGGATTTTAAAAATGCATTATTCATCCAATCACGCAGTACTTTTTATAACGTATGAGACATTATCATACAGGCAAAACCAGCGAAGCAGCAGATAAACAATGTTATTTTATTTCAAAATGTTATTTCATAAAGATTTATGGTGCTTCATTGCAGAGCATTTTGATGTACAGTCTTTCAGCTGGGAATCTGTTAAAAGTGTTCTATCCTCCGTTTCCCATTGCGGACAAAATTCTCAGACTTAACTAGCCCTTTGCCTAGCTAAACAAATTTATAACATATTTTCAGTCAGCTCTAAGATTTTCTACTAGATTACTTTAAGTTTTGAGTTATTTGACAAACTGGAGTTATAAGGATGCAAAATGAAGTGACCAAATGGAGAAACAAACTAGTGGGAAAGATAATATTTATGTTGAAATCCCTGATTAAGAATGATTTTGCTGATCCTGCCACTTGCCAGCTGAGCCTCAGTCAGTCTTAATGGTAAATAGTAATAGCACTCTTCACAGTGCTTTACAGCCCTCTCTAAGAGTCAGCATATTACCCCCAACAATTTGGGCCCTCATTTTACCCACCTCAGAAAGATGGAAGGGTGAGATTTGAACTGTCAAATTGCAGTCAGCTGGCAGTCAGCAGAAGTAGCCCGCAGTACTGCACTCTAACCACTATGCCACTATGGCTCTTCAAATATGCACACCACCACCATTATTCCCTGCATTCCAATAATAGGATGGGAATAAAGCAACAACTATGCAAATTAAGTTCATAGCGAAGTAAAAGGGATGGTTTCTTCAAGTCAATCAGTCTCTAACCTGGTCTTTTGGATGTTCCAATGGTGCTGCTCACCAGCACTATAGTTGAGTCTGTCCATCTTGTGACTAGTCATCTAATTCAACTCTTTCTTTCCACTTTTCCTATCATTAGGCCTTTGCATAATGTTTCTGAAGTAAGATACTTTAAGCCTGATCATTTATACATTGAGTGAAAACTCTGAGTTGATTTGTTTGATGGTTCATTTATTTATTTTCTTAGCTGTCCATGGTATTCTCAAGAGTCCTCTCCAACACCAAAGTTCAAAAGTGTTAATACTCTTCCTATCCTGCTTTTTCAAAATCAAACTTTCACTTCCATAGGGTGTCATACTGAACACCATGATTTGCCTGATTCTGGTCTTTATAGGTATAGACACTTATACCTTGATTTAAATATGTTTTTCAAGGGCTTCATGGATGTTCTATCAAGTGCTAGTTTGAAGCTAATTTCTTGACTTCTTGTTCCTTTGATATTTGATACCTTCAACTATCATTGCCAACTCTAAGACTGGTTGTTCTACCTGTTGTCACTAGTTTGGATTTATTTGTGGTTAATGTTAGTCACTGTGCTCCTTGACTTTTAGAGCTTGTAGATCCTTTGTATTTTCAACTATCAGGGTAGTGTGATCAGCATAATGCAGGTTATTGATATTTCTTTCTCCAGTTATAAATCCAGCTTTTTTAATACACTAGACATGTGTCCCCATTGGGTCATCATTTCAGAGATATTTCCTTATCTAAATAGAGAAACAGAATGACTATGGGTAGGGGGGAAAACCCCCAGTGAGAATGGGAGCAACTTTTGACTTCCCACTGGCTTCTCCATTGAGTTTCCTTGGGGGAAACTGTCAGAGAGCATCATAAATCTTCCTCCCTTGTTTTCCCCCCTTTCCCTTCCTTCCTAGCAGGCAGGTAAATGGTTTTCTGGCATGTTCCATAATATCTTCATTTCAGATGCTAAATCCTGATATTTTGCAATCTTTTCCAGATACTTCTGGATTACTCTGCCGTCATTTGATCCTGCACTTCTGTAAGTAAAACTTGCTTTAAAAAAAAAAACACCTAATGTTATACCCAATGCGTTGTGCTCTAAATTTTAGTCTTTCTGAACTCAGAAATCCCACAACATTTTTTATGGTCATCCTGGATCAGTGTTATAGTCATACCAATATTGGGGGCATCAAATCCATACATTTTACATCACTTCCAATGTATCATTTTTGTCTTCAATCTGTCTGGACAATTGTACTACACTCTTGTCTTTCTCTTTACATAATTACTTCCATAGTGGAAGTAATTACAATTACTTCCACTATGTATTTTTTTTAAATCATTATTGTGGCTTTTTCTTGTGCTGCTAATCTTTACCCTTTTGTTCTTTCTTGATAGATTCAATCTGAAGGTATTGCCAAGTTTTGACACTATTCACTTTGTCTTTAATTTCTTTCAGGTATTGACCTGAAGTCAGTCAAGAGAAGTATCTTCACAGTTTTTTTCATTTTGTTCAGTTTTATGTACCATTTCCATTAGGGGGCCTTTTCAAGCTCAATTTTATCTGTTCTTCAACTTTTCTAAAGGGAAATAAGCTGACTTCTCAGGCACTGGTCTCTTGAATACTTATTTTCCTGTATCTGCGTCTCTATTTCCTGGCAAAAAACAGATTGACTGAAGACATTACTAGAGGTTTTGATTCACTTCCCACCAAGCCAGTGTTTGCTACTCTATACCTAGAAGAAATGCCATTATTACAACATGTCACAAATGAAGGGAAAAATATGAGTCCCAGGATAATGGTGCAGGATCCAATCTGGGCCAGTCACTGGGACCAGAGATTTACTCTTCCCAGTGACCAACTCAGTTTGGATCCTGCACTACGATAAATTTCCAAGTGCAATGGGGTATTTATTACGTGGATAAGTTCTTTTTCAGTCTTGCAGACTGGATGATACCAAAGTAGCCATCCAGTCTGCAACAGACACCCAGAGTGTGTCTCAAGAGGACCTTAGACTGCCTACTTGTGGTAGGTAAATGGAAGGAAGCATTAATACAGACACTGAGTTCCCAGCCATGGAAGCTTTATGGCACCTGGAATTGAGCCTGCAAGTGAACTGGGAGCCACAAAAGATGACAAAAATGGTCTGTGTAAAATGTTGATCATATAATGCTGTCATAACACCAGTCAGTAGTTTTGCTGTAATATTTTATATACTAACTGCAATCTCCAGATTATCTTCAAAGGCAGCTCAATGTTATGTCAAAGGCTTGCAGTAATTTAAACATGACGTTAGAGGGTTAGCTCTATCCAAGTAGTATTAATGCTGACATGCCATCCTAAACCAATAAAAGACACTTTTGTGCACATAGAACATTTCTGCCTCTTGTGATAGAGATGGATTCAGAAGCAGTAAAAGTGCATTTGGGTCATCTCTATAGAATTGAACAGAGATCCTCCAGCACCATCTTCTGGTGACTGCGGTTCTACCCACTCCGAATTTAGAGAACCTCTCCAGAAGAATATCATGGCTGATAGTATTCAGTGGGGCCACACTCCCCGTTTCTGTCCCAGCAAAAAATTACAACAGAGTGATTAAAACATTCTATACCAAAAGGTCTATATCCCAATTAAATGGATCTTGAAAACTGTTTCATTCAACTGTATCATGACAAAGGTTAAGACAGAAGATCTGTTCTTGAACTCTACTAAGCATCTTGTCTACATCCTTTCTAAAACTGACCAGAAGGGGCCCTGAATCTCTACAGATCAAAATGTCAAATCTTAGGTATTGATAAGAACAATTATTTTTTTAACTTTGAAGTGTCTCACAAATATGTCATAATGAACTATTAAGAGCTTTGTATAATCTCCCTTGAATCCAGATCATTTCCTAATTTATTTCATCATCCTCTTGTAGGATATTTATAACTTGGACTATAATAGAAAACACTCAAAAGAGGTTTTTTATTTATTTATTTATTTTATCTATTTATTTTGTCAAGCATGTATTGGATAATAGATATAAGTATAAACATAAACATTATGCATATATGAAATGAATATGAGAGAACATTAGGACAGGGACGGTAGGCATATTGGTGCACTTATGCACGCCCCTTACAGACCTCTTAGGAAATGGGTGAGGTCAATAGTAGACAGTCTAAGGTTAAAGTTTTTGGGGTTTGGGGATGAAACCACAGAGTCAGGTAGTATAATCCAGACATTGACCACTCTATTGCTGAAATCGTATTTCCTGCAATGAAGTTTGGAGCGGTTTACCTTGAGTTGATATCTATTGCATACTCGTGTATTGTTGTGGTTGAAGCTGAAGTAGTCATTGATGGGTAGGACATTGCAATAGATAATTTTATGTATTACACTTAGGTAATAGATCGAAGGCGGAATAGTTCTAGGACAGAGGTCTGCAAGCTCAAACACTCAAAGACCCATTTGGACCAGTTTCCCACAAAAAAAACCCCACTGGAAGCCACAAAACCTGGGTGGGCGTGGCCAACTCAGTGTCATTCCCACTCACTCACATGACCTTCCCAGCCACACCTACCCAGGTTTTATGGTTTTTTTGTGTTTTACCTTCTCAGGCCAGGCAAGGAGTGACTGGGAAGGGGGGTGAGGGGGGGCAGCCAGTAGTGGGATCACCCAACAGGGAGCCACAGCAGAGGCCCCAAAGAGCCGCATGTGGCTCCAAAGCCACAGGTTGCTGAAACCCGTTCTAGGTTGTCTAAGCCCAATATTTCTAGTCTGGTGGCATAAAGTATTCTGTTGCGAGTAGAGGAAGGAGGACTCTTCTTGTGAAATATCTCAGATGAGTTCTATTCAAGAATTGGTCTAGCAATTGTTTTGTATGCTCTAGTTAGTGTGTCAACTTTTCAGGTCATCACATTCACCCAAGGGTTTGACAGAAACAAACACTGTGGTATCCAAAAGGGCAGGGCTTGTCCTTTTTTTCCAGATCTAGATGCAGCTAACCCTGCAGCAGTAAGAGAAAGAAGCTAGAACAATAAGATGGGAACTAGGTAATCTCAAATGTGATATATAATTCCCAGAGTATCTAATGTTGCTATGATTTGATTTAAGTGGGTTTGACTTTTATGATTTCAGGTGGTGGAAGGCATAGATTCCTGAGAACGGTGTACAGGTGGTCCCCTGGCAATATTTTTAAAGATTTTTTTAAAATTCCTGCCTTTATTATTTTTATACATAAGTTGGTGTGAGAAGCTCCAGGATGCCTTTCACTTTCATCCTTTGTTAGATTTAAAAAAAGGAAAAAGAAACTGAAAAGGAAAATCAAATACACAAAGAGGTGAAACACAAGCCCTCTTTCTACCCTGCAGCAACCCAAACTTAAGTCACTTTGAAAACAGATGCTTTTCAAGATGGGTGGGTACAGTGACTCTTCTGTTCCCTGTGTAAAGCATGTCTCTGGACTTGCACCTCTGCAACATCAGATCTGATCAGACTGTTAATGCCAATGGCAGGTTGTTTGTTCTGAAGTGCAAAGATGACGGTGAAATTTGCCACAAATTCAGTCTCCTGAAGGCTTCTGTGAATTGGGAGACAGACAGAGAGGGGGAAAAAGAGAACAGGAAAAAAAATATTGTTCACAATGGTTTGCTTTATGTGACACAGCAATGGTTCCCTTAAAGGGCAATCAAAGAATGTAAACTCATCTGGAAGAAAACTGATAGTAATAATAGAAGGAAAAATTGAGGACAGAATTTTTAGAAAGCAGTTCATCTACTTGCACCGAAAGTAACTTTTATGCACAGCAGTTATAAAACGCTGCAGCCCGGAGGTCCAATTCCTATACCCACCCCCCATGTTTTTCAAAGTTGATAATTTTAAGATATGTGGACTTCGACTCTCAGAATTCCCTAGCCAGCATGCCTAAAAGCACAGGAATCCAAGCAAAGAATTGGTAATAAATGCCTTTTTCTCTTTTGTTCCTCTAGGAGACTGTGGCATACTATAAGAGTATCCAAGTAAAAAACATTCTGGTCGACTTCTATGGGAAAATAACATGATTTTTCAGAGGGGCATTCGGTCTAATGGGAGGGTGGAAGAGGGCAATAGTGCCAATATTTCCTTCCATGTCTTCCTTATTTCTCAGGTTTCCCAACCTGGCGTCCTTCAAGTAAGTTGAGCCTTATTTCCCCAACCTGGTGTCCTTCAGGTAAGTTGAACCATCTCATATACTCTTGAGCCTACCTTTCAGAGAGGACATGAAAGCATTTAAACCTAGAGTTAGCAGATGGCACCAGGAAAAGGGAAAATTGCTTTTGGACTCTTCCAGCGATATGACCCATAAGTAAAGTTGCCAGATGTCCCGCTTTCCAAAGCGGGATATCATTGACCAGGGGAGGGGGAAGCAAGCATGCA
>JAOYMU010000098.1:94718584-94730034 GCA_025802295.1 Psammodynastes pulverulentus | reverse complement strand
AATTATAGGCAGCTGGCTTGTTAGCAGAAGTCTGCAATTACAATTACTGCATCCTATCTTCTGCGCCACCAAGGCTCCCCTTCCCCTCCCCCCAATTACTTTGTGTTTGTCTATTTATGATAAAGATATTGGTCTTTTCTAGGTAACCAATCCAAACCAATTACTCTGCCAAACTTTACAATCAAGGGAGACGAGGGGTCACTGTGGGCATAGTTCCCCTAGACCAGCAGTCTCAAATTCAAGGCCTGTGGGTCAGATCTGGCCCACAGGGCCAGCCTGGAAACAGCAAAAGACCAGCCCACAGTGCCTCTGCTAGCAACTCCTCCCCCAGGCTCCGTTTTCATTGCCAACAGGCTACCAAAACAAACTAAAAACAAATGTTTCCCCTTTTGCATTTGGGCACGTGAGAAGGGACAGGAAAGGGGAAAGGGAAAGAGGAAAGACAAAGAAAAAGAAGGGAAGATGGGAATAGAGCAAGGGAGGAAAAATAAGGAAAGAGGGGAAGGAAGAAGAAAGGAGAAGGAAAAGGGAAGGAAAAAGAAGAAAAGGAAGGAAGGGTATTATAATGAGAGGGAGGGAGGGTCTCAGGGAAGTCCTTTCTTAGCATTTGGCCACCACAGATGCTCCCGACACGAGTCCTTTGTCAAACCCACCCCCTGCCCTCTGAGGTAAAACACAACCCTGATGCAGCCCTCAATGAAATTGAGTTTGACACCCCTGCCCTAGACAATTTCCACATCCTCACTACTCTCCCATTTAATACATTTCTTTCCCTTTCTCTCCCATTTTTAATTAAAATAGTACTTTTTACAGCATGGATGTGAAGATCTCTCTCTCTTAAAATGTTACAATAGGGTGAGCCTCCATTCCTTTTCTCTGCTCTTAATACAAAATTATGACAGAATATTTCATGGTACTTAGAGATCTTTAAAACACTTCAAAGCCATTTGTCTTGGCTTTTTCTTTTTCTTTTCTTTTCTTGCTGCACCAGACTGTGATGTCTGCACCTACAAATGTATCATCCCACCATCTAGGGTTAGTGCTATCTAAATTTTAAAATTATAATCTAGTTTATTTCATCATCTCTAAAGGCCGTAACAGATGGGCCTCAGTATTGTCAGACAAACCATTGTGCAGCATACAAATAAAGCACAGATAAAACATTCAGGCAATTAAAAAATAGAAAGCTACCCAGACAAAAATAGTACTTCTTTTGCTCAATCTGCTTTGAGGTTTCTTGCTTGTATCAAGTGCTATTTCTTTCTCTCTTTTTTTCTGCCAATACCTAGCTACATTGTGTTTCAAAATCTAATGGCCATCTGTTGTAGCCTTGTGTAGAGAATTGTGAACTCATTTTTTTCCACTGGCAAAAACAATGAATTTCACATTACTGTGAATGTGGCTCAGTTCACACAATGTGATTCAGTAAATCCAGTCATAACTTTGCTCAACGGATGGAGTCATAAAGAATGGATCCTTCCGAATACCCAGAAGTTGCACTAGAAGGAGCAATGATTTTTCCAAAGTTGAACACAATATGAAATATCTCAAAGTGGCAAATATTCTCACCCAGAAAACTGTAATGCATAGATTTTAGTACAATTTCTTAATCTTTTCAAGATAATTGAACATCAACACTTTTTTAAAACTTTAAAAAGGAGGGGGGAGAAGATATTGAAATAGAATATACACTTTAATACTTATTTTCCCTTACATTTCATAAATCATTTATAAATCATAGGATATGTTTAATACAACATCATATTTTGTCAATGCCTGCAGTGAGAGTTGTCTTATATTCACAACATACACAGCATTTTAGTTGTTTAATCTTAGTTGGGAGGGATGATGAAAACCCACTTTCACAAAGATACGTTGAATGAAAAGACCTCCAACTGCACTTCACCAACATTGAACTTGTGTTCTTTGTGAACTTTCACTCCAGAAATGACTTTTTTCCCCAGTTGTTCCAGTGTGATGATTGAATATGTCATGTTCATTTGTACATAGCATGTTTTTTGTGACTAATGAAAGAAAAGAGTGTGACAGGGAAGATTGTCAGGGATAATTTTCCATTGCCACAGAAACTAGGACCAAAAATAATTAGTACAAATTGCAGATACCTATATTTTATTTAAATATAAAGAACATTTCCTGATAGTAAAAATTGTGTATCAGTGGAACATTCTATACCTATGCAAGTTGTAGGTTCTCTATCTTTGAAGTTTTTTAGATGCGACTGGACAGTTACTGCTCACTGTTGCTTTAACTGTTTTTCCTACATATTACAGAGAATTGGGCTACATGATCCAACTCTACATTTTTATGTTTCTAACCCACATCCTGAATCATGGTATCACTTGGAAAATATTTTTGCATTGTGTGGAGAGCACTGGTGTCACAAAGAACATAATTTAAAAGGATGAAAATCGTAAAATGATACTTAGCTCTACTTTACAGAGACCTACAGTATATCTCTGTTTTCACAGAGTCCGTTGACAAAATCAACATTGTCAACATCATATCTATCAGCTAACTAGAAAATGCTTCTCTTTTCTTTTAGTCAACCAATCAGAACAAAAACTGCCTTTCTTAATAATCCTGGCTACCAAAACATCTAAAATTTCCTGACTGTAACCCAATTGATTCCACATATGGCATATGAATTAATTTATGAAACACATGCAGATTGAGCTAAGAGTACAGTAGGTTATTCTTTTGTTTTTTTAATTTCTTAATTATCTATCTTAGATGTAATCATAGACTGTTCTGGTTACGAGAGAGGAAATATATCTTCAATTTTCTATGGTCTTGTTGTCCTATTTGCCTGGATTTACCAAGAATCCCATATTGTTCTTTTAAAGTGCCTGCTCTTGAGAAATTTGTAAAGATTACTATACAAATATGAAGTCTATTTAACATATGTTTAGTGTAGAAGTCTATCCATTTTGCTATCCTCAGAAAAATTGCATTGTAGTACTCTGAACTTTATTTCACATTTTATTACTCAACTTTCCATCTCCAAACTTAAACCAATTTAAAATGTAGTTGAGATTAATTCAAGAAGTTTGAAAACTGCATATCTGTTAAAACAGTGGGATACTATGAAAACAATCACACCATAATGGAAACTGAACAAAGAGAGAAGCAACCTAGAACTAAAGACAAATTTCCTGACAGTAAAAATATTCAACCAGTGGAATGCCTTGCCTTCAGAAGTTGTGGGTGCTCCAACACTGTAGGCTTTTAAGAAGGGACTTTTGTGTAAAATGGTACACAGTCTCCTCCTTGAGCGGGGGTTAGACTAGAAGATCTCCAAGGTCCCTTCCAACTCTATTATTCTGTTATAGACAAATAGACATGGCCATCTTCATAGTATCCTGCTATTCTACTGGGCAGACAACTTATCTAGAACTCATAGAAAACTGTCAACAATCTGTAAATGTTCTTTCTGGCCAATAGCAGTACAAAATGTGGCAATAATTTTGGTGAAGTTATGGATGTGTTATTGAGTGAGAAAAAAATTCTCAATCCTAGGAAAGTGGAAACTGTAAGAAAAAGACTCAGAATAATTCTGTTTTGGTTAAGATGGGAGAAAGAGAAACTCTGGGGCTTTCAAGATGAAAGTTAGTGCCTCAGGGCAGAACAGGGCAGTCCCCACAAGGAATGCTACTTGATTGTGTAAAAACAGAATTTTGAAAGTCTTTCAAAATTTTGTTCTTCCCCCTCTTATACCAAAACAGAACCAAGGTGGGGTTATTTTGTATTTCTTTTTCATATTTTCTTATTTCCTAAGACGAAGGTTGTCATTTCTTACCCATTCTTTCATTCCCTTAGGTCAGCTCTGCATAGAGACCTGCCCATCAATGGACGCCACTTTCCTATTCTTACAAAGCTCGTTAATATCCATGTGTTTTGTCTTGCCCATTCAGGTTTCACTGTGTCTAAAGAAAGAAACAAGTAAAACCCTTTCACAAATAGGAAAAAAATTGTTAACAACACTAGCATTCCTCTTCTTTAATATCCATGTGTTTCTGTGCATGAATTTGTGCATATTTGCTTTTTCCCCAATAACTTTTCCAAATCATTTAAAAGGAAACTGTCTGGAGGGAGGTGTTAAAGATATAAACAAGTGCATTAAAATCCTTCAAATGCTTCCCACTTGTCATGACAGAAAATTTCTATTGCTTTACAAACTCTTAATGTTGGTGTACTGGGAACTCTACATTTAAGTTAGTCTCTTTAATCATGCCAGCATGCTGTTAAAAGTAGAAGACAGTCACAGTAATAGCAGCAGCAGCTCTATTTATGATGCACTTACAATTAATTCAACAACTAATATAATAACACATAATCAAATACAACATTACAATATAAACCAAGAAGCTTCTAGATTTTAAAAAAAAAGATTGTAGTATATATTAAAATCAGTTCATTCAAAGTAATAGCGAAAAAAAAATTATTTGAGAACAATTTCAAATAATTGTTCACAGGGACTCATGAAAAGGAATGCTTTCAGCACTCAAAATGTGAATTGATTTGGCTACAAGCATTGTGCACCTACTGTCTTCCCTCTTTTATGGAGAGCTAAGGGGTATTGTTTATTCATAATCCAACTTTTTCACTGCTCCTTTGAGCAGAGAAAATTCATGAAAGGAGACTAGAAGAACTTCAATACTTCCTGCTATTAATGAAAATGCTCATTTTTTTTAGGCTGTGCCTGGACCTTAGTGATGTATCTGTATCTCGAAGACTTTTGTCTTTCTATATATAGAGAGGTCTGTATATATAGCAAGACGTCTTCCAGATCCAGATCCAGACACACACACACACACACACACACACACACACACACACACAGAGAGAGAGAGAGAGAGAGAGAGAGAGAGAGAGAGAGAGAGAGAGTTTAGACATTAATGGTTGTGTGTGGCCTTATTTTGAGAGAACAGCACATTTACACTGTTATACAAATTGTATACTTACTACTTTACATTGTAGCCAAGTGTCATTTCTTCAGTGTCCTTACATGAAAACATATATTTAAATATTTACAAAATGTGAGGGGGTTTACTCGCTTCTGTGATAATATATATATTATATATATAGAGAGAGGGAGAGAGACAGAGAGAGACCTCAATTTTTTTACTTTTACATAATCGTATTAACTAGCCATTTCCATAACAACAAATCTATGTAATCAGTAAAACCCAAAATCAAAATCATTTTTTCCACCTCAAACACAAAGTCCAGAAGCAGTTTCCAAGTAGAAATAAACTATTTGCATTTTTTCCTTGATCAAAACAATCCATTTAGCCATTTCTGCTAACTCCATCAAAGACCTCCCTATTTATAAAGGAATGCAACAGTCTAGTTCTATAGAAATCAGAATTCTGTGGGGATTTCTCCTTTATATGCCTTAGGTTTCAACTCATCACCTGGCTTTCTGCTTTAGCATCAGGGCCCAGATCTGCCAAGTAAACGTGGTCTATTTTTAGACTAAGAAAAGCTTGCAGTTGTCTCCATATGGTGGAAGGTAAGGTTGGTTGAACCATCTGCCACTGGAGTAGATGATAAGTCGATAACAAGTACAGATAGTCCTTGACTTACGACCACAATTGATTCCAACATTTCTTTTGCTAAGTGAAACATTTGTTAAATGAATTTTGCCCCATTTTATGTTCTTTCTTGCTGCTGTTAAGTGAATCACTGCAGTTGTTAAGTTAGTATCATGGCTGTGAAGTGAACCTGACTTTCCCATTGACGGTGCTTCTCAGAAGGTGCCAAAAGGGGATCACGTGACTCTGGGACACTGCAAGTGTTATAAATATGAGTCAGTTGCCAAGCATCTGAATTTTGATCACATGACCTGGACGATGCTGCAATGTTTGTAAGTGTTAAAAAAATGGTCATAAGTCACTTTTTTCAGTGCTGTTTTAACTTTGAATGGTCATTAAATGAACTGTTGTAAATCAAGGATTACTTGTAATCACTTAGAAAGAGCTGTCAAGTACTTAAAATCACACACATCAGTTACCCTTTAATACATGTCAGCATATTTGCAATCGACGCATAAAATAAACCAAGCAAAACTAAGATAATGCTGAACCTTCTTAAATATGCATTTAGAGAATGTTAATTTCTTTAAATGGGGTTTATTAAAAAATTGCATAAAAAGTTAAAAACTACAGAAACATAGAAGAATAAGTACAAAAAGAAAGTTTATAAAAGAAAAAATGAAGAATAGCAAAAAAGGTAAGAAAAAGAAAGATTTCTAAAGAAGCAATTATCCACCTTCTTTGCAGCTGATACAACTAGTAATAATCATCTCCACCCACTTCCCATAAACAGCCCTTTTTAATCAATAAATCCCAAAATCAGCCATTCATTTGTATCTCTTTTCAGCAAAATGTCAGTAAAGGATTTCCTGTTTTTATAAAAGTAACTGTAGTTCCTCCTTGATCAAACAAGTCAATTTAGCCACTTCTGCAAACTCAGTCATCTGCACAAACTATTCCTCCATTTCTGGTGTTTCTATAGTCTTCCATCTTTGTCTATATAACAGCTTTGCTGTACTTACCATGTATAAAACCAATTGTCCATAAGACTTTTCTAGTTGAGTGTACATTAAGTCCTAATAAGTTCTGATTTCATCTGAATGTTAATTTTTCAAAGTCTCTGCTTCACCATATGTATTGGTATCCATTATCTTTTAACTTTTTCACATGCCCATCATGCATGATAAAATGTTCTTTCATATCTGTCATATTTCCCTCAGTGATAAGAAGTACTTTCATACATCATAGACAATTTTGCTGGTGTCATATAGCAAAGGTACAGCATTTTTAAAAAGTCAATGTGAATTTCAGACCTTTTAACCACATTCTCTTCTAATGATCCATTTGAATCTTATAACAAAACTTTTGCCCCATTTTACCATACATTCTTTAATTTGCTCATCCTCTGTTTCAAATCTCAACAAAAGTTTATACATTTTAGCAATGGCAAGTTATCATTTGTGCATAATTAATTTCGAATTCTTTTTATCAGATTCTATTGCTGGCACTTTTCTATCTACATGAAATCTTTCTCTTATTTATGCATATGAAAAGCAGAGAATATTAACAATTTGCGTTCTGATCTTTTTTTAAAGAAGTATCAGTAATGGTAATTGTTTAAATAATTCCTTCTGTATGATCCTCACAGATGATGTGAGGATCATCTTATTATTTTCAACTTATTATGAGTTACATCCTCATTTTTTATTTTGAGCTGGAGAAAAAAATAGCAGTAGGTATTGATGTTTTAGAGCAAGAGTGCTCTTTCCATCACAGAAATTAAGTTTGATTGTTGTGTCTTTTTCAGTGAAAAATTTCTGCTGATAACTAGGCAATGATACCTAGGTTTTTTCCAATGCTATTATTACTACAACAGCTGGACTGATATGAGATTGGTATCACACATCATGTGGCTTGCAGGCTGTATCAAAAGTTGAGCCAATTAACCTATGATTGTGTTTCAGATGGTATAGTAAAAAAGATATTGCTGCAGCATGGTGCAGATTCTTCCTATATGGGAAATCCCGGCTTCCCAAAACTCTTCCCTTGCTCCTGAAATCAAGGTGCTATGGAAACTTCCCACCATCTCTCTGCCATTTGCTCTTCTTTAACTCAGTGGCCCTTTTCTTTCCTGTGATGTGAAAGTGAACACTGTGAGGGAAGAATGAGAGTGGGAGTGGGGCATAAATAGGTTGCTCTTTTGCACTGGTTACATCCAGGGAAGCATGGGGCACAGCTAGGATGGGAATGATGAGGGCACTTACGTAGCAGTGCAAAAATATGGATGAGGATTTGCAGGGCAAAATAGCGGCTCTGTGGACAGGCCCAATTTCAGCTCATCTGTAATGCTTTTGGCCAGATGTGTTAGATTACAAATCCCAGAATCCTCAAGCACATGAGGAGAGCAATGCCAAAGCTAAGGAAAGCCAATCTAGATCAAATGGTACTAACAATTTGATCTAGATTGGTTTTCCTTAGCTTTGGTATTGCTCTCTTTGTGTGCTTGAGGATTCTGGGATCTGAAATCTAATATTAACACTGGCATGCTTGTGTTTTCAATGATGCTGTGATTTTTCTCATTTTACAGGGCCTTTCTGTGACTTAGTGGCAGAAAGATCACTTGCAGTAAGTTGAGTAGAGCATGAACAGGTTTCATGTATGGAAAACTCATGATAATTAGAATGAGGGGAGGATATACTTTTAAAGCTAGCTTTCAATTGAATATGCATACTTGAATTCAGGTTATTAATTCCTTTATAAACTGACATGGAATTGTGAAATCAACTTTGGGTTGGTCACTGGAACCACAGATTTACACTTCTGAGCTTTCGGATTCATGCTGGAGGCCATCTTCAGGGAATTTCTCTACTGAAATATGTGCTTTGAGCTGTTCTGTGAGTCATATTTAAATGGTGTCTTCCTATTGGCTGATTGGTGTGTTGATGGCTAGCAATTGGCTGTTGGCTCCTTATCCTTCCTTGTGTGACATGGAATTGGCTAAAGAATGTAAATGTAAGGACGTGTTCCTCCTCTCTCCACAAGAAAGCAGAACTCTTGAAACATGCATCATTTCAAAAGGAACTTTTATTGAGAGAAAGTGATAGCAAGGAAAGTAAAGCAGGATCTGAAATTCCTGCTCAGAACCGTTAAGTTAAAAGTTGTAGAAACCCCTCCTCTTTGCCAAGTCTGGAAGTGAGCCAATCCACAGGTGCAAAGTTGTTATGAGAACTTCGAGCTGAGAAGGTGATAAGGAGCTGTTCTCAGGCACCATTTGCTCGGTTCCTTGGAACTGAGACAAACTAGATGGCCCCAGGCTATTCCCTCCCCCTTTCCCATTCCTAGGAAGATACATGAAAGTATAGGAAAGACCAGAAACAGGAAAAACGTTGTAAACTGGCATCCAGGCCCTCCCCACCAGAATGGCAGCCTCCCAATAGGGATCTATGGGGACCTGACAGTAAATGAATGAATGACCCAATGTGACTAATGTTATTTGAAAACCTTAATCCTAACCCTAAGGATCTATAAAGGGTATATATGAAATCAGTATGCTAGTAGGGCATGAAGAATAGACCAGTGGTTCTCAACTTTTTCTTCACCATGGATACTAAGGACCAAGGCCACAGACCCCCAAGACTTCAGATTTAAATCAAAACATTTATTTTGCCTTTGCGGACAACATGCCCCCCCCCCAGTGGTCTGCGGACCACAGGTTGAGAACCACTGGAATAGGTTATAAAATCAAAAAGGAAATCAATATCTGAAGTAGGAGGGGATAGTAGAAATGGTGGGAAAAGATTCCTGATCACATAAGGCAAAAAACCTAAGATGAACAATTCTGTCCTTCAAAAGCAGTATTTGCCGTGGATTTCCTATATCTTGGGGGTAAAGGCTATCCCTACCCTTTAATGGTAGGAAGTCTCTCTGGTTTTGTCAAAGCACGTTATGGCTGGGGCTACAAACCTCCACTTTTTGCAACCAATCATGGGCTGTGAGAGAAGGAAATTTGTCACATTGGTGATTTATGGCAAATTTTAAGGATGTGGGGATCTGTTTGCTATTCCATTAGCTCCTCACTATTTTAACCATCATATTTAATTGTCTATGTTGTCCTAGAACAATGCTATACCACTACATAAGATTATTTTAAAGAATACTCTAAGAAAAAGAAGAATTCCCAGTTTCTCATTCTTTACCATCATGTCCCTGACTGAAGTTATTCTGGAAAAAATCAGCTTTCCTGCAGTCATCACTATGAAACAAAGATTAACTTCTTCAACTTGGATGAGAACAAAACAGGCACGGATGAAATGTCCATAAACAAAATAGTATCTGTTTATATCCATGATTGGATCTGTTTCAAAATGAATGAAAATGAACCAAATGGGACTAATTTGCTCTAGCTGTTATTTGTTCCCAAATGGATATATATTTATATCATGCTAGACAGAGGCTTATGAATGTAATACAAACTGTCTTCTGACTTCAGCTTTTATTCTTTTCAGTAAAGTTTTGGATTACCATTATCTTGCAGATTCTGCCATGGAAGAGAGCTGGAATATTCTGAATTTTCAACAAATACATTTTTCTGTTACCATAGTGCAACAAATATAACAAATGGAATGACATTTGTTGATGATTCCAGGCATCTGTGAAAACAAGTGCTAAGTTATTATGAATTCATAGAATCAGTAAAATACATTATGAAACCGTGCAGCTAAAGTATTTGCAATTCTTGAATTTTCTAATGCTGGCAGAAAGAGCATTGAATAATAATGTGCACAGGGCAAACTACATCCTTCTCCAATAATTGAACACTTCATAGACATATATTACAGCTGTAGGTATGAAAAATCATTTCAATAAGAGCAAATTGTTACAATGTTATTGAGGAAGATATCTTGAACAAGGAATAGGCAACTCCTCCACCATGCTCTTCAAGTGATGACAGACTTCAAGCAAATCATGGATATTTCAAAAGAAAATTGCTTGCAAACTGATCGCAGTTGAATGGTACTGTAGAGAAACCGAAACATTCACAGTAAGGCTGAACAGCTCAGCATCATCATGACTGTGAGTCAACTGACTGTGGTGAGCGAATGTAGAATTAAACAAATGATGCTTATTACTTCTGCATCAACAAAGATGTATTGTTAAAGAGAAATACAAGCAAAGGCAGACATCCTTCATTTGAAGAATTTAAAATCCAAATTAGAATAGAGATGGAAAGGGAGGACATTCAGTAAAATAATCTCTTTGGTTGTGGCTCATCACTGAACATTTTCCACGTCATGGGTTAGTGCATAATATACATCCCCGAATTTTTTTTCTTTGTGCAGTGAATATAAAACATGACTCAGCACAATATGTGAACCCAATCAATATTCCATATATTTTGGTGTTGATTGCTTAGATTTTCCACCTTGTTTATTTCCTTTGTTATATTTTTATTTATCTTAACATATTTTTATCTTGTTTTCTTTATACCGTGAACTGCTCGAGTGTGGTTTGGAGTTAGCCAGTATTCAAATCAAATCAAATCAATCAATCAAATAAATGTGACCCAGTTTATTTAGTATATATACTTACAGGAATATGTGTGAAATCTGCAAGTCAGTGTTTTGTTTTGAACATTGCATCAGAATATTTTGAATGATGAATAAGTTCCAACAATACAATGGTGTTGAACTGCCCGTGAAGAACCGTCGTCTTTTCCAACTAATCTTTCTTTTTCTTCAATCCCTTGATGCTTCAACACTTCTCCTGTCACTTGAAGTAAAATTATGAAATTTTGTACTTCTGGTCTTACTTTAAAAAGTACGCACAGCAGCCTTCTCTTTTAAAAGATATTTAAAAAGAACAAAAAGGTAAATAAGGGATTTAGAGTAACCAGAG
>JAOYMU010000098.1:94659044-94675762 GCA_025802295.1 Psammodynastes pulverulentus | reverse complement strand
GTATAGAGTAAATAATGTAATCTTTTTAACATGCTTATCCACAATGTATCTTTTTCTTTCCTATTTTATTTTTATAAGGTGTTGTAGCTATCAAAAGTTTACGTTAACCCGTACCCTTTTTTCCTTGTCAAATTTTTTTGAAAATCAATAAAAACTGTTTAAAAAAAAACAATTTTAGTTATGGACAGCAACCAATATTAGGTAACTTCACTCCTCCAAGGTCTTGTAGAATATCTCAATCTTGACTGATGACTGGTTCTTTTGACGCTACGTCCAACCCTTGCCTACTTCCTTCCTTCTAAACCCTTCTTCCTTCTCGTGGAAAAAAATACTTCTCTCTTCTAGTTCAAAAACAAACACACCTTCCTTCTTCTCTCCCCCCCACCACCACATCCTCAACTGTTTCACTGCAAAGCTTTTGTTGACAACTCTGCCTCTTAAGGTTGTACTGTCCACTATTACGCGAGGAAGACTATATTCCACAGGGTGGAGATCACGAAAGAGACCGCTGCCTCTGAGCCATTTAATTTAATAGGCTGTGAATCAACGCTACTCAACATTTTCAACTGAAATGAGCACATTGGAGTGATTGCTTCTACCGGGAGAAGGAAGCCAAGCACTTAAGCACTTTATAGAAGTTAAAACTATCACTTTGCTTGTATTAAGAGACCTGCTGGAAAGAAGCATAGTACCTGGAATATGATTATGGATAGGGATAAACTGTAACTGCTCTTAGTTAGTTAGTTAGTTAGTTAGTTAGTTCACTTTATTGTTATTGTACCTCTTACAATGAAATTAAATGCCTTCTTCAGAGTACATGAATATAAAATAAAATAAAATACAAACACAAACACACCTCCTTCACATTCTATACATTGAATTTAAAACCCTGATATTGCATTCATATTGCACTATAGAGTAGAATTCATTAGAGTTCTTGCCCTGGGATAGAAGTTGTTTTTCAGCCTGTTTGTCCTTGTTTTTATTATTATCCTGTACCGTCTGCCAGAGGGTAATAGTTCAAAAAAAAAGGGTGCCCAGGATGAGATGGATCTTTGAGGATGTTTTGAACTTTCTTAAGGCAGCGTCTTGCCTGTCGGCGTGCAGACAGTTGCACATTACACAACTGTGGCTTCCAAGTAACCTTCAAAAGCAAACCCACACAGAGCACCTTTGCAATAGTCTATCGCCATGGTGATAAGACTTTGAGTTACTATCACCAGGTTTTCTTGCTTCGGAAAAGGGTTGCAGCTTGAGTAAAGGCCTCCCCAGTTATGCCCCCTACCTCTTCACCTAATAGCAGTCATCCTGAGTGTAGAAGACTTTGAATCACAGTCCTGCCTCTTTAAAAATGGAGCAGAGGGAAAACCAGAGAGTTGTTGGGAAAATGGGATTCTGTTTTGTTAGGATTAGACTTCAGCTTTGTTTGGTCTCGGAGAGCTTAGTCCAGCTTCCAACTACCAGGCCAGGACTTCGGCCTACTACCTAGATCTCCATTGTACTTCACTGTACAGGTAAGTCCTCAACGTACAACAGTCCATTTAGCGATAGCGGCACTGAAAAAAGTGGCTCGGGATTTTTTGCAGCATCAAAGTCCAGAGTCTTGAAAGGTAATTTAGATAAAACTCTTATTATAAGGACTATCAATACACCCTTTTGTCTCTAATAAGGGATCCTAAAAAGCCAATTGAGGTTGTAGAGAGAAATAACAGATCGGTACAACACTGTATTTGAAGTACAACTCAACAACTCACTCGTTTAGTGACCACAGTTGCAGCGGCGCTGAAAAAAGGGACTTATGACCATTTTTCACACTTATGATCATTGCAATGTCCCCAGGGTCAAAACTCAGATGCTAAACAAACCAGCATGGATTTATGATGGTGGCGATGTACCATGATCATATGATTTCCTTTTACCATCTTCTGACAAGCGAAGTCAATGGGGAAGCCACAATCACTTAACAGCAGTGTTACTAAGTTAATAACTGCCGCGATTCACTTAACAACTGGGCAAGAAAGGTCATAAAATGGGACAAAATTCACATAACAAACGAAATACCACTCACTCATCATCACAAAATCTCCAGAACCGTAAAGCCTACACACTTGAAATTGGGCATGTAGGTTCCTCTTGGCTTCTAGGTGCTCGCTAAGAAAGGGTTTTTCCAAATGACCATCAGAACATTAATATTTCCTACATTATTATTATTATTATTATTATTATTATTATTATTATTATTATTATTATTATCATCACGTTCTGATGCTAAGGAGTTCTACTTCCCCTCCCCACCTGAAAATCAATCTGTTCCAACTGCAGTTGAGCTAAGCCACGCCCAGGCTCCTGGCTGTCTCCTCCTTGCTCACGCAGCAAATACTGTTTCCCTTTCCAAACAGCCCCTCCACTCTCTCCCACCCTGCTAGTCAATAAATACAAATGATCTTGTGCTCTTCTCTTCGGACAGGTCCGGAAGCATCTTCGCCGAGAGCCACCAGGATCCCACCGGGCTGACGGTGGCTTTCAAGGCCACGGATCTGGTGGGCGTTTTGCACATGCTCTACTGCGTTCTCTTCCACGGCACCCTGGCGGAGCCGACCGCGGCTAACCCGAAGGAGAGCTTCACGGCAAACACCCTGCAAGTCGCTCTCCAAAGTTTGCGCTTCTTCAACAGTTTTGCTCTGCTGGATCTCTCGGCTTTCCAGGTAAAGTTTGTCCCCAACGCACAAATTAAAGGTTCCATGCTCTTCTCCGGTTTTGGGCGTGCGACAATTCTGCGCTGCCTCTTCTAACCGACTGGCAAAGCGTGGCCCACTCTGGTTCTCGAGATCCAGAACAGCTGGCCAGGGGTTTTAGCTGAGCCATCCAATTCCTTCATTTCCACAAAGCTCGGCCGTGATCGGAATCAAATCAGGTGCTGGAAAAAAAAAGGATTATAAAATCAGATCCAGTCACGTGGTGACCCACTTTTACTAACAGTCTGAATTATCATTAAGTGCCGTTAAGAGTTGTGGGACGCAGTGGCTCAGTGGCTAAGACGCTGAGCTTGTCGATCGAAAGGTCGACAGTTCGGCGGTTCGAATCCCTAGTGCTGCATGACGGGGTGAGCTCCCGTTCCTTGTCCCAGCTTCTGCCAACCTAGCAGTTCAAAAGCAGGTCAAAAATGCAAGTAGAAAAATAGGGACCACTTTGATGGGAACAGCGTTCCGTGCGCCTTCGGTGTTGAGTCATGCCGGCCACAGGACCCCGGAGATGTCTTCGGACAGCGCTGGCTCTTCAGCTTTGAAACGGAGATGAGCATTGCCCCCTAGAGTCAGGAACGACTAGCACAGGTGTGCAAGGGGAACCTTTACCTTTACCTTTACCTATGCCTTATTTTGTGAGGTTTCTGGCACAAATTAACAACTCCCATGCTGCCTGGGGAATTCTGGGAGTTGAAGTCCATCCCTTTTCAAATGGCCCAGGTTGAGAAGCGCTGATTGAAACCCTCTCCCCCAAAGCTTTCCCTGCTTACGTGCTCCCGAACCTTCTCACCCACCCCTGGCTAATTCTCTGCCGGAGCTGGGATTAGCGGCATCTGTCTCTCTCGAGCTGTTTTATTCATTTCCCAGGGGAAATTCCCTCCTTGCAGAACGTGATATTTGCTAGCCGAGAGCGACAAAGCCCTCCGATGCAAATCTTATTTCCCAAGCCAGATTTCTCTGCTTGCCAGCACCACGGAAATTGGTTCCCAGCAAGACGAGCACCGGCTGACGGGGCGAGACTTCGGAAAAGCCAGGCCTTTCCAGGTCCAGCCACAGGTTCCAGGGACTGAATCATTTTTATCTGCTGTGGGTTTTTTTTTACGATCGATGATTTTAATGTTCTAATGAGAAGAGGAACAAAAATGATTAGGGGGCTGGAGGCTGAAACGTATGAACAGCGGTTGCTGGAATTGGATGTGTCTGGTCTAATGAAGAGAAGGACCAGGGGAGACATGAGAGCATCTTCCAATATCTGAGGGGCTGCCACAGAGAGGAGGGGGGGTCAAGCTATTCTCCAAAGCACCAGAAGGCAAAGACAAGAAGCAACGGATGGAAACTAATCGAGGAGAGAAGCAACCTGGAATTAAGGAAGAATTTCCTGACAGTGGAACAGGTTGCTTCCAGAAATTGTGGCTGCTCCAACACTGGAGGTTTTCAAGAAGCAGGGGGTTGGACTAGAACAGGGGTCGGCAACCTTAAGCACTCAAAGAGCCACAAAGGTCCTAACCGGAAGCCCCCCGTTCAATTCTGGGGCCCACCAGAAGCCCGGTTCCTCTACCATAGAGTCTCCTCCTAGCTAATTTTTCCTCTCCCTGTCCCAACCGAAAGCCCTCTCCATTGTGGAGCCGACCAGCGAGAGGGAGCTGCAGCAGAGGGATGAAAGAGCCACATGCGGCTCCAGGGCCGCAAGTTGCCGACTCCCTGGACTAGAAGATCTCCAAAGTCCCTTCCAATTCCGTTCCTCCATTTCATTTCGTAAGCTGCCCAGAGTTGTCGGATACGAGACAGGCAGCAAATAAATTTCATAAACAAACGAACAAACCAACCAGAGATCTGTTTCAAACTGCAGAGACCGGGGGGAGGAATTGGGAACTTACCCCCTGGAAGAAGGCGAACATGATGTTTTTGGGCAGCGACTGGACGTCGGGGGTTTTATGGATGGCTTCAGCTGCAGCGAGGAGGGTGACAAAGGAAGCCACGGCGCTCTCTGCCCCGGGGGCCACGTTCCAGAAAAAAGAGTGGCTGTCGATCTGCCAGGAAGAAGAGCAAAGAATGAGGGCCGGCCGGTCTGGAGACTCTGCCAGCCTTTCTCTCCCCGAAGTCAGCCTGGCAGCTTCCGTGCCTGGTTCAAAAGCGCCGTCTTCACACCCAGATGGCCGCCATTCGGCCCCACATCTATTTTTCATTCGTTTGCTAAAAAAAAGTATACGGTCGACATCCAACCAGCAGGTTATGAATTTTGGAGCCGTTTCGCAAAGGGGGAAAGCCATTACGGTTGCAACAGACGTGTCGGTGTTCAGTTGGGGGGAAGGGGGAGGTAACGTGTGTCTTTGTTTTTCGCCCTTTAAGCTCAACATTTTTTTAATGTGCTCGTCTACTTTGTTTTATCTTTGCGATTTTTTACCCACTTTTGGGTTTTGTATTTTAATTTTCTGAATCAAATAAAAATTAAAATTAAAAATTTATCCGGCAAACGAGCTTGTGTAGATTTTTTAGAAATGGCAGCTGGTGCTAATTCTATAAATTTCATTGCTTACCAACATAAGTCAACTGAACATATTGCATCAACTGTATATTTATTGAACTCTGATTTATTTCTAGACCAATTTCAAGATATTGATATTACCTTTAAAGCTTAAATAGCTTCAGGCTGGATGGTTAATTTCATCCACGCAACCTTACTGCCTTCTATGAAAGCCTGCTATATGTTCCATGACATGAAGCAGTTTAGTTGTTGGGAACATAAAAAGCATTTTTGTTTTACATCATTCAGGATAAATTGGTACCATTTCAGCTTAACTGCAGATGGATAGTAAAAATATTTTTATTTTGCATGGCTATTACTATTTGTTTCTTACATCTGCATTCTTTCTTCCCTCTAGATGCTGAAGATAAATATACCTTGCATTTTGTCTTTTATTCAGGCCTCTGAGGAATATAGGCCGAGACTGTGACTCAGCTAGTGATTGCTTATGGCTGAAAGGGATTTGAAGCTGGCACAATGTTAGAACACTGAAGATTGGATCATTCTTACCTTGGAATGTACATTAGAAAAATTGCAGTGATATCTATGATTGCATGTAGCATTTCAGCTTCATTATACAGATAGAAAAGCCTTGTTAAGGCGAGTTTCAGATTGCTGTGCAGCTTGCAGAAAAAATAAATAAATGAAGAGGTACCTGACCAAAATAGTCCTCTTATTCTATCTTTGGAAAATCAGCACAAGCTTTGCAAGCGGACTGTTCAAAGATCAGGAAATAATATAGTGAAAATGCTTGGCCTGCAAATCCTTGAGGCGGTGTAACTCCCAACCCTGAGCTGGACAAAATTTTAGCTGATTTCTTTGTAATGTAGCATCTATATCTTAAGACTAGTATCTTAAGATTCTAGGATGACCCTTAGACCAATAAAATGACTGTAAGCCACCCAAAACTGAATATTTCTCTAATCCTTACATACAGCAGATGCTGAGCTTCGCTTCAAGAGTACATGGTCCCCCCAGAACAGCGATTGCACTTTGGAAAAATGCCACTGCCAGGATGCCTTACGAATAAAAAGTCTTCCAGTTTCAACCTTTCCAGGATAAACACAGATAATATCTCTTTGTAGCTTGCAAGATTATGACAAAAGGTAAAGTTCTTCTCATATTTTCCTGAATATTTTCCTATCTTGCCTTTATAGGTTCTCTGCCACCTGACTAGCAATACAATTTTCAAGTCTTTTGTGAGTATCTTAGATTGTGGTGTTAACCTGATAATAATACAATCCAAACAGGTAGACATGGCCAGCAAACTGAAATCCATTTGATAATGATACTTATTTTTAACCAGCTCTGATTATATTAATAGGTTGTCAATCAGTCTGTTTGATGGTAGGTGAGTTAAGCAGGAGATGTAATCGTTCAGAGCAATTTCTTCCAGAGAAATTTTTCTTACATCTACCAAACATTCCCCCCTGTACACTAGATGAGAAAAGATAAGTAGATAAGAAGATAAAAATAAGAGGCAGTTGGGTCTAGTGATTAAGGCACCAGGCTAGAAACCGGGAGACTATCGGTTCTAATCCCATCTTAGATATGAAAGCTGGCTGGATAACTTTGAACCAGTCATCCACCTCACAGAGTTGCTGTTCTAGGAGGATGAGGATGGAGTATTAGGGATGTTTGCTATCTTGAGTTATTTATAAAAATGATAAAGGTAGAATAAAACAAATCTAAAAAAATTAAGAACAGTAAGGATTTATGCATTTTAAAGTCAACTTTGCAAATCGATAATCTTATGGACTACATTTCTTTTCATTTAAACTAAGTTAAATAGTTGCGATAAAAATTCACAAATCTGTTCCCTCAGGCAAGTAACAATGAGATGGAGACTACAATTTCATTTGGGAATGGACTCACATTTTTCAGAGCCTTGTTTTAGCACTATTCTTTAGACAAGCTTTCTCCCCTCTAGGTTGTTATTACGTTGTTGATATAGTATATCAAAAAGTATCTTATATCCTCTAGTTCTGAAGAAATACCCATTTCATAGTAGCCATGTAAATATATTCTAGGAAACTGTTGGATCTCTGCAGAATAGTTTTAAAAAATAAAATCTCAAGATGAGAAATAGATATTAAAAACTTAACCTTTATATGCACCAAACAATGTATTGTTCCCAGGCAGCCTTTTTCAGTATAACTATTTTGCTCATTTTATTATTCTTAATACATTTTGTTTCATAACCCCACATACTACATGACATAAAATAAAGATGTGATCATGAGTGCTGCACCATTTTTATAAATACTACTATAGAAAGACTTCAACAAGTAAATTGGTTCTGAACCCTGCAGGAAAAAAACTGATGAAATGGAGCAGTCAACATTTGCAAATGTTTAGTTTTATGATGGCTTGACAGTACAATTAATAATAACAGGGTTTTGTTTACATGAACATTTTAAAGATGGCTAATCTTTTTCAGACAGGAAAGAATCTGTATAAGATAATTATTATCAATGGAAAGACAATGATGAGAAATGCATTACTTGCTTGTGAAGAAGTGATATAAAACAGCTCTAATCAGCAGTCATTGCCTATGACAAGGAAGGGAAGCAGCATGAGGTAAATTGATCAGGCCCTGTGGGCATCCTTGACATTGCTTGTCCAAACTATTGTAAGTCTTTTAATTATTTAATCAAAGTTGGTATTGCTCCACTTTCAGTAAAAACAAGAATGCTGATGATTCATAAATGATGTGGCCTTTCGTGCATTTGTCCTGTCTGAATGCAGTGCCTCTGAATTTGCAATATTGCCGAAAAATATGTATTGGAGCTTCCTACATTTCAGGATAAGCCAAAGAAGTTTTCGACTTCTGAGGAAGAAATGTTAGACTGAAGACAGTTTTGTGAAAAGCAGAACTGACAATTGCAACAAAATGAAGACCCAGAAAGTAGATCGACGTTTTGACAATTCCTCTCCAGAAAGAAAAGGATTTGAGATTGCCCCCAAGTGCTCCAGATGGCTGCTCCTCATGAGAGACAGCAGACTCCATCAGGATTAGAGCTCTAGGTGTAGGAGTAAGTCTATGAGATAAGGGAATAGCTGTGTTGCTGAAACAGCAGTCAACGCCTTTGGGAGGAGACAGGGTTTACAATCTTTTCTAATCACCTTTGGAAATTGCTTGTAACTACTTTTCAGCTATTATGAACAATTTTTCAACAATTTTTCAGCACCAGGTGAGTTTTCTTCAATCCTTAGTGACAGAAATTTTAAATATAAATTTAAGAAATTGGTTTTAAACAAAATAAAATAAACAACAAAATGCTGATTATAACTTCAATTTTAGAAAGTTATAAACAAATTAAGGGTCTTTCATGAATTTGAAAAAAAGGTTTTGGAATTAATTATAAAAAACCCTTCCCACGGGGAAATCTTTTGTTTAGAATTCTTTAAAATAAAATGAGATTTTAAAAATCAGACATTAGAGTGAACTTGAGGGAACTAAAAATATAATTAATGGAGGAAAATGATGAAACTCAGCTTACAATTATAGAATGAAGCAAAATATTTTAACATTGGACATATTGAAAGGTATTTTTGAACAATGGATTCCAAAGTTAATTTTAATAGTGCTTGCCTCTATAGATAGACTAATCTATGTTTAGAAGGTGTTAATGGAAAAGCAACATGTTGAAACTGATTTGAAAGTGGAACTTAAAAGTATCTAAAAGAATGATTGGAGGGGGGGCAGTGTTATACTGGACATGCAAAAGAAACCAGATGATGCCTTAACAATTAAAAGGGATATATACAAACAACAAACCAAGATGACCTAAATAATTTTCTTATACTGAATTTACAAAAGATGCAAAAAATATCAAACTCTATGATATTATTTGAATGGATTAAAGATCAAGTTTGTTGGAAGTAAAAGATATAAAGTGTGCTTATTTGATCAAGGTTAATATAGATATGTTTTATCTCTGGTAATTCTTAAAGGGTTGATATCAGATATTGTATATGATACCAGGACTGAAATATTGAGCCTTTACGTATTTGTTTATTGATACAAGATGGAATATGCAAAGAAGACATCATTTGTTATAATTTAAGAGGCAGTAAAAAGTTATTAAAATTATTTATACTTGTGATGTATATTCTTAGTTTTTCTTTCTTTTCTGTTTCTGTTTTTCTTTCTTTCTTTTCTCGGTTTTTCTTCTTTTTCTTTTTTTTTTTATTAGCTTTTATTGCTGTAACTGTAATCTTTAATAAAATTGTTCTATATATATGTGTGTGTGTGTGTATATACCGCATAGTTCTATGCATACTTGCTTCCTTAATAATCTAATTATAATTAAAATTATAGTTTTATTGTGCAGTTTATTTTTAATTACAATAATTTATGTTATAAAGGAAAGTAGATTCAAAAATTGCCCACTACCTAGTAAAATTAAAGAATAAAGCAGATATTGTGTATGTATGTGTGTATCAATGCACATTCATATACTAATAAAAGACATTGTGTTATTAAAATAGCTATATGTACCACTCTTTATTCTATTTAGACATGTGTACCTTTTTTTAAAGAACAGATATCAGCAACAACAGTTTAAAAAAACAGCATACATCCTGAAGACTTGGGCCTGTCCTTATTGACACTTAACCACACCACAAACATGCCATGGCAAATTCTTTTCCTTTGGTGTCTGCATGGCTTGCCTTTTCCTCACAGCCAGTCTGTGATTTAACTGTACCACTGTGAAATTGGCACTCTTTCCCTTAAGCTTATAGAATCGAATGACAGCTACAAGAAATGTAAAAATCTCTCATTCATCCCTTACATGGAAAGTGAAGACAGGTAACAAAGAAATAGATGAGGTCAGAGAGGTACTTTCTGGCCATTTTGGGCTGAAGTGGACATCTCCCATTGCCAGCATTCTGTTGCTTTCTCCATAAAGAGTTTTGTTGATCCATGCCAGCTGCCCTTCAGGACTGTACTAGATTTCTGGACTAGCAATAATCTATGGCTCTAACTAGTTTACTGAAAGGCTAAAATAGAAACCAATGGAATATTGAGATCTCATCCCCTATTGTCTCCTAAACTAAGGTTGAAGGATTCTGGAAATTGGCATGCACGGAAAAGACGAGGACAAAAATCCTAACTAAAAAGATTCAGCTCACCTTGTGATTCAAAATGTTGCTGTAGATTCTCAGGTTTTGACAGCTGTAAAAGGAGAGTGATAGAAATGAAGCTAGAGTGAATGTGCAGAATCCTGCAGTTAGATATGCCCTATTCCTGCTATACTGTGATTAGGGGGTGTTTTTCCACTCATTAGAACATTATAATGGCATTAGAAAATTTCATATGAATACAATTTTTCACCAATGTAAGGATGGTTAGCTGACCCAGGAGTGGAGAATGGCTATACCTTAGTGGTGGAACACCAGTTCTATTTTAATTATTAAAAAATTCATACCCCAATCATCAAACAGGTATTGATTCTGACATAGAAGAAACATATATAAATTATGGTATAGGAATCTGCCTTAGTAGCACATATTTCCAAATTTTTCCATGATTCCAATGGATAACATTCACTGGATGTCATTCAAAAACCACAATCAAGCACCAAATATTATATTGCTTTAATTAAGTTAATATTGTGTTGCAGGTAATTCCAGAAAGAATACAAAAGGGAAGGACATTGTTTAACCCTTCTATATATTTATTTTTATTATTTATTTATTATTTATAAATTAATATAATAAATTTCTTTGCTGCCCAATGACTTTGGGTGGCTTACAACATGAAAAGTCATATGTTGTGAGTTTCTTCCATATCCCATCAAATTTAAGAGAGCCTCTTCCCCCATTCAGTGGTGGGATTCAAACATTTTTACTACTGTTTCTATGGGCATGGCTTAGTGGTTGCGATGTGGCTTGGTGGGTGTGGTTTGGTGGGCATGGCAGGGGAGGGACACTGCAAAATCCTCATTCCCTCCCCATCCAACTAACCTGGTTTCCAGCTCTGTTCTCCTGTGCAAGGCAACAAAAGAAGACCCAGATGATCAGCTGGGACTCAGGAAGCAGAGAATAAATGGGGGTGGGGCCAGTCAGAGGTGGTATTTGCCAGTTCTCCGAACTATTCAAAATTTCCGCTACTGTTTCTCCAGAACCTGCAGAATACCACCTCTGATGGAGCTGCAGGAAGACATCTAGGGGGGTTTCGGGAGTGACTGAAAATAATTTGTTACAACAAATGGTATCTCTATAGACACTTTCCCGATATGCCAGAGTACATTGCACCCAAGATCATCCATAACTTTTTTGTTCTTCTCTCTCTCCCTGGTGGTAAAAAATCAATATCAACCAATTCCTGCTCTGCCATGGCCAACAGACTTTGTGTAGGCCTAGTAGATGCCTACAGTAGAGAAGAAGCAAGAATGGAAAGAATCAAGGTGCACTTCTCCTCATTTTAGTTATCTTAAGAAAATTTGGTTGGAAATAATCTATTTCTGCCTTAGTTCTGCTTTTGGCCATATTCTAACTTTCCTAGGGCTAGCTTATTCCTTAGGGTCAGTCTTAAATAATAAAAAAGATGTTCTCAAATATTAAAAATGTTCAATGAGTTAGCATATACTGTCCCCTAGGGATCTCTATGATTAGGTTTCTGCTGCTATGTAAAATTGCAACTTCTGCTGGAGAAATATTTGGCATTTAAGTACAGCAAGAATTTGGGGTCTCACATAAAAAATTTAACACTAGCCAAAAGCTTTTTACAGCATGGTTAACCTGTATTGTGGTGATGGCCTGAGCTACAACCCACAACAAAGTACCTCCAAAAGTGTACAAAAGCAAATTGCCCACCACCAGATATTAACCTTTGACAGCCTTAAATTTCAATAGCTCTTTTCTTATTTTGCTGAAATGCAGCAGCTTCCAAAAACTACAGCTAGTCAATATTTCCTGTTATCAGAAGTTCCTTTAAATATCTCTAGCAATATTGATATTATGCATTCAGCATAATTTTTTTAAAATATGCTGCTTGCACCAAAGTGCCTCAGGAAATGTTATTATAATGGCTTATAGTGGAAGAAGCACGATACCAACTCTTATCAGGAAATGTTCCTGATAAGGGTTGATATCATGCTTCTTCGGCTGTAAGCTATTAGGCAAACATACGCATCAGGTGGAATGGGAAGGTGTCTTAGATTTGCTGGGAATATGGTAATGGAGGCAGGTACGCTTTTCTACCTAATATTCCTTTTGGTGGAAGCAGCATGCAATTATTTTACATTAAGTGTTGTTTTCTTCTGTGGTAAACACAATATATATTCTTTATTTAGAATATGGAATGTGGTAATGTATTTATTTGGCTATTATTATAAAATAATAAAAAGTAGAAATCTTTTTTTCCAGATTGAAACTGTAGCATATGATTGGGCTCTTTGAAATCCAAACTTTTTTTCTCAAACTTTCTGTTAGTCTACCCAATAGAAAAATAAAGATTAACCCTTTCTCTGCTGATAAAAGTTTATAGTGGACAGAGTGGTACGGAAGTAGGATTTTCAGAAGACAACAAACAGGTAAGCACATGACCAGATACAAGAAGCTCCATGGACCAATCTGTCTTGTGAGTTGACGATTATTTTAAGGGGGGGGATTCTCTCTGCTATGATGAAATTAGAATTGATATGAATGGATAGATGCTGAATATTGTGTTCTGCTTTATTTCACAACAAGCAACGCAAAGGATTGTGTGTGTGCTTATACTATGAATACTGCTGTACCATATATAAATGCATAACTGAAAAGACTACCAGTACAATATTAGTTTGGTTGATTTATTGATCATTAGTGTGATTGCACTGTTGGTCATGACTCATGCAGATAAGAAGCACCGCAAGCTTCTTCTTTTTTTTGCATCCAGTAACCAATCCTATGTGTAAGCATAGATATAACTAAAAAACAAAACCGGTTGCCTTCTAACTGACAAACTGTTAGATTGGGCAGAGAGAGAGGCAGGACACGAGTAATGCGGGTAACTTGTTTATTTGCAACTCCAACAACAACTGCGAAACCGCGGCCAGCGGCGGTTTATATACGCGGCGCTGTCCAACTGTTCAGCCACTGACAGCTCTTTATTTTTCCCGCTCTTGCGGCTGAGCCAATGAGCAGCGCTCCCTTGGAGCCCTGCTCATTGGCTCCGTATTTAACTATGTACATAACACAAACCAACAAACTAAACAGAACAGAACAATCCCCTCCAAAATCTTTTCCTTGGTCTTGATGAAATCGGAATTGATCAAGTCATGTTTCTGGTTGCCTCCAGAAAAATGGATCAAAAGGATTAATTTCAAATCATTTTTAAGAACTTTAGAAACTTCATGGGCATGCAAGGAAGAACAATTTCTATTTGCTTCCCTGACTTCTTTGGCTTCACTCTGGGAGAAATGTTAAATAGATCGATTCTTTTGATCTATCAGTGTGTCAACTCAGCTCCTCAGGTTTGTTTAAAAATCTGAAAATATTTCTCCCTTGAAGAATGAAATGGGTCAAGGCTTTCTTGATAACAGATTCAAAACTAACTTTTCCATGGCCGAGAACATATCGGACATTTTCTAATGGCGATTTGTTTTCAGGTTGTCAAAGATGTTTTGAAAATAATTCAATAGATTTTTATTTTTTTTTGCAAGTTGCCTGCTGGTTGTGGAAGAATTCAGCTCTGGCTCTGAGAAGAAGTTAGGAGAGATAAAAGAGTTTAGGAAAACAGATAGTAACAGAAAGAAAATAGGCCCATCTTAAACCTATGATATTTAAAAAGGGACAGTAAATATTTTGGACAAGCTTTCAAGATTATGTCAACATTTCCTACAATAAAAAAAATAACATTCCATCACCCGTCTGGAGTCAATTTCTTGATCTGCATTTTCAGAGCATGGCTACCTATGTTTTGCGTGCTTCATACTGAAAGACCATCAGAAATGCAAAACATGGAACAAAACTAAATTGGGAGTACACATTCTTTAAAAAGTTTTTTTTTCCAAACTAGCACATTTAAAATAAGTAAAACAAAATTTAAATTTCAACCAAGAAGAAGAAGATAAACATTCCTAGTAGGCATGCTGCTGAAAGGTAATGATTGTTGTATATTCTTACTCTTGTAACAAGGACATTTTAAAGATGCTGTAAAGCAAATTGGTCATAGACTTTCACATATCTTGGTTACTACCATTTAATGTCTCTGAGAGAAGAAACAGCATCTTGAATTCTGGCCAGAAATATATTGTTGAGGGCCCGTTTAGTTCAGTGGCTAAGGTACTGGACAAAGGCACCTGACTGCCTCTTCTATCTTAAACATAAAAGCCTGTTGGATGACTTTGGGCCAGTCACACTGTTTCAGCCTTAGGAAGAAGGCTGTGGCAAACCATCTTCTAAAAAATGCTGCCTAGACAATGGTATCTATTTTGTCCATATGGAGGTCAAGTTTTACTTGAAAAAAAATGAAATAAAAGTTAGCCATTGGATAAAATTGGTGAGATATGCTAATAAAGCATATAGCTGAAATCAGTCTCATTGCAGTCTCATTGCAGTTTTCAAATATTATTTACTGGTGGTTTGTTGCAGGAATCTAAACTGGCATTAGCTTAAGCATGGGACATAGTTGCCAGACCTGCTTTCTTTAGCCTGGGACAGAATATGGCACATTAGCTACCACAGGGCAAATGTGTTCTTGTTGTGTTTTCAGAAGTAATACTGGATCCAGAAACATCCCTAAACTATTCATATAATCCTTCAGAGGAAGATAATCCCATCCAGAACTGATTATATACCAATATTTGAATTCAACCTCAATCTCTTTCAGTGTTCATAAAAAAAACATGTCAGCCCCAAGTGTCTTCATGATGGTGGGCTGGGAAGACACATGTATGTGTGCACATTCACAAACACATGTAAGATCCAAATACTCTTTCCCTTTTAGTGTGCCCATTTGATTTCCCTGCCACCTTATGATATAAATAGGGTTACAGCCATTGCTAATCTTCTGTAAGATACTGTTATCAGTAGACAACCATAGAAGTTTCTTGGTATAGCAGCCAGGCATGCAATTTTGTAAGTGATATAAAATAGAGAAGCTTTAACTTTTAAGTTATAAATCTACTATGTGGCTTTCTTCCTCCCTGTGAATATTAAGTGTCTTGAGAACAGGGATGAGGACTTTTAGAAATTTCATTTCCATTTATTTAAGGGCAACGATACAAATCCCTAGATGGAAAATGGTGATAGATCTATGTATGAAATGTCTGCTTTAGCAGGTGGCTCTATTCAGCAAAGTCAGCTTCAAGTAATTGATCAGGTTTTTTGAATTTATAAAAGTCTGCTACGAAAATTAAGAGATCTAGCTGGCAACCAGCCATCCTGTCTTGAAAGAATAACATAACCACTCTCTCTATAAAAGCATGAGTCAGAACTCATTAGTATGGTAACATCATATATCACTGGAGCCAGTTTTACGAAGGGTGTAATGTGTAGGAGATGTATATAAATTGCTAGTTGTTTCACTTAACACTGGTTAACGTGTATGTATATTTCACTTATTAATGAGACACCGTGCAATATATTATCCACAATTGGTTCAGTTAGGTTACTGTTTAAATTGGATTCTCAGGAGCTTCAGTTGAAGACACACCTATTGAGCAGGTGTTCCATTGAACCTGGTGAGAATCACCTGCAACTAAACATGGGCATGATTCAATTGCACATCTCTAGACTATCAGCATCTTCTGATTCATTGATATGCTCAGAGCACAACTTCATAGAGTTAATGCCGTAGAGGGAAAAAAATCTTCTTTGGCTGATCCCATCCCACTATCATCTGCCTTTTGAATCATGACAGGTTCCCGACAGGCTCCTGAAAGGATGGCTTTGTTTCTCCCCAGCTACAAGATTTGATTAATTTAAGGATATCTAAGCATCTTTTTGGCTTTTGAAACTAATTACACAAAGCCCATGGCATGCAGACAGAAAAAAACTGTAGTGTCGACCATTCTTCCCATAAATTCTGTGGTATGGTTCATTGCTTTGCAATAGCTCCTAACAGAAAGCAGAGTCATTTGAAATATATTAAACTACTTAATTATCCCCATGCCGGAATCCTTTATACATGTGCAACATTGCAATTCCCAGGAAACAGAATTCTAGTTAGCCCTGATTTTGTAATTATAACTTCTGTGGAAAGCATTATTTAACACTTTTTATACACAGCGCCACCCCTTCCCCCTTTGTTGAGTAGCCATCTTCAAAATTCCTCTTGTGAGCCAATATGATACAGAAGACAAAACTGGCAAGAGTAACTTCTTTTTTTTTTTTTTTTTTTTTTAAAAGGTCTATTTATTAAATTTTAAACAAACATTACAAAAAGACAAACAAACACTAAACATAATAAAAACAAGTATTTGTACGGATTTCTTGTGGCATTTCAATTGTTAATC
>JAOYMU010000098.1:94646052-94658265 GCA_025802295.1 Psammodynastes pulverulentus | reverse complement strand
CCACCCACCCACCCCCACTGAAACCTCCTCTCCTTCAAACTGGTAATTCCACTATAGTTCTGGTCTTTTGATTAGAGAACAGCAAGATTTCAAAGTCAGAAATATATTATTGCTATTAATAATGGCTATTAATAAACAAAATCCTCCCTCACAAATTTTACCTCTAGCATACAGGATACGGACGAAATGTTTATAGTAGATTTTATATGTGTAGACTTTGACATACCAAAAATATCACAAAGTCTGGTGCCATATTTCAGAACACTCCCCCCCCCCGAAGGAGAGCTCTCAAAAACAACAACCAGTCTTAAATGTATATATTAAATGTATATACCAGCTATTATATACATCAAACACAAAAACATTGCTTTTTTTTTCTCCTCAGGAATTAGTGGGAGGCCTATTTTCCTTTGATCAAATTATCACAAATGAAAACAATGGAAATGAGCCAATAGTCAAAATGACTGAAAAAAAAGATCAACAGCTGCACAATACGGAATGTCTGTATCAATGAGGTTCAAGCTTTCAAAGCAATTCCTGATGTTATTCTTGAAAATGGTGGGTATATCTTGAAGATCATATTTTGGAAACTGGTCAGCTCTCTTCTTCTTTAACTTAACTTGAAACTGGCTTAGGAGTAATTATCTGATCATGCCACTGAGGCTATAACTGACCTTCTCCACTTATCAACAATATTGTCGATTTGATTTCTATGAAAAGGGTTTGTACTGGAAAATACTTGCTTCTATAAGAGAAATAAAATGGATGAATTTTGTTGCCCAAGACTGGCAAATTCTGAAAAGCTAATTGAAAAAAATCCTAATAAATCTGAATTATTCATAATACATTGCTAGAGATACTGCCCATGGTGGAGCTGCAAAAATAAATAGGAATTACCAATAGAATTGAATATGTAGCTCAGGATTGAACTGTGGAGTCCTTGGCATTCTCTGACTTTTGTTGCTTGCTTGCAGATGTTTCATTACCTGTGTAACATCATCAGTGTGATCATGTGAAATTATATAAATTAGCAGATCCTAAGATTCATTAGTACTTCTGCAACAAGCATCTATTGGAGGTTCAACATACACCTTTTCTTTTTTCTTTTAAAAAGGAAACTGAAAAAAGAGGAAACTAAATAGAAAAACATGGGGAAGATTTTATTGAGGTCCCGTGACACTTAACATAAATCTACTTCTTATAGTTGTTGGAAGCTTAATCCATCAAATGTAAATTTGGTGCTGATTTAGTGAAAATATAAATGTAAAACCATTACTGAATAAAATTCAATCATATAGCTACAGAATGACTAAACTAGACCTAGGCTGAATTTTATACATTAGTTTACTCCATTTGTTGAGAATGTGGTTCTGTTCAAGACTGGATCCCTTTTGGAGAGACACTGTATATTTGAAGATATGTTAACATATCTTTGTAAATCAAGATGATTATAATTAACTGTAAAATTAAAAAGGAATATGTTGTAAAAATTTTAAAGGGAGGAGCTTCCAGAAGGATAAATTTTGCTAACATTTTCTGTGATAAATGGCTTTCACTTATTAAATTTTGATATATTTATTATAAGGACAATGTGATTAATCTTTTTACTTTTTTCAATTTTTTTTAGGAATAATGCATTGATAAAAGTCCTGTTTAATTTCTGTCCTATATAAATCCTAAGATTTATAGTGGCGCAGTGGTTAGAAGGCAGTAATGCAGGCTAATTCTGCTGTCTGCCACAAGTTCAATTCTCACTGGCTCAAGTTGACTCAACTTTCCATCCTTCCAAGGTCGGTAAAATGAGGACCCAGATTGTTGGGGCAATATAACTCTGTAAATTGCTTAGAGGGCTGTAAAGCACTGTGAAGTAGTATATAAGTCTAAATGCTATTGCTATTCACAAGAAGAGGCAGCGGGGATTGAAATGTACTAAATCTCTGTCTGTCTGTCTGTCTGTCTGTCTGTCTGTCTATCTATCTATCTATCTATCTATCTATCTGCACACACACACACACACACACACACACACACACACACACACACATATATGAAATTTAAACATAGGATTGAAATTCTCTGTGGTTGAAGAAAGCATTAGCTTAATCGACTGTGCAAAAATTGAGTTAATATATTCATTAAGATTTATGAAGTGCTGGATTTTTGCATTCTTGTTTTGTTAGGAATAAGTATGATTAAGAATACAATGAGAAAGAGCACAAACAAACATGTTTAAAAATAGGTGATTTGATAACTTGTGATGACTCTCAGTCCTGATTTCTCTTTAGAAAGCCGAGACAAAATCTTTTCAAAGTTCCCATGAGAAGAGTTAATTCAGTAAGTCCAAGTTAGTTGGTGAAAGGCATTTCTAAATGTTATTGGTCTCTGGGTAGATTTCTGCCCAGAATGTCAAAGAAGGTGCCATCCTGTAGACTATCTATCCAAAGGAAAAGGCAAAAATAGAGATTTATTATAGGCCAGGTGGTCAGTCAATTAACTTTAGTGTCTATATTATGATTCCTTTTTTCTCGCACCTTTTATCATCATTATGTACTGGATGGAGATCTTTCAATGAGAACAGGGCAGATGTTGCCAGTAATGCCTGAAGCTTAACACTAACTCTGAATAGAGGTTCACCTTCTGTGCTCTTCCAGGACTAGAAAACTATGACTCTTTCCAAGCCTTGCATTAAGGTTCATTTGGAGCAGGGTGGGTGGATTCTGTTTTGATCTCCAAGAGTAGGGGAGACGGTTCGCTGTTGTTCTCTCCAGATGATGGTCTTATTTGGAGGGTTATTTCTATTTCTATTTTACTGTTTTTATATGTTAAGCTGTCTAGAGTTATTGGAGTTGGGTGGCCTCAAGCTTTGGAGAATCAGTCAGTCAATATGGGTGACCAATAGATGGCAGCAAAGAGATACAGAAAACTTTAGTTCTTCAGTGCCAGATGGTGTTCATTTTTTGCAACCCATTTTAACCATTGGGATTGTAAACACATAAGGATTATGGGTTCCTGAGGGCTCTTTCAAACAGCCACGTTAAAGTCTTATCCACCAGCCTCTGAGCCAGCAGGAAAGAATGCAAGCATAAATTATGGTGCCCCTATTGCCAACCTCTCTTCTGCTACAGTAGTGCTGCTGTCTTTCATTATTTATTGCAGGCCGACTTAATGAAAGAGTTTGGGAAACTCCTCTGGCTTTATTTCTTCTTCCAACAAACGATGGTCTTTTAAACACAGGGATGGGTGTCTGTAGACAGATGTTTAGAACAGAGTGTTTAACCAACTATCAAGGTATCCAACAGGTGGCAATCAAGATGGAAACAGAAGGTGCTCTCCAGATCTCCTCCCAATCCATTTCCACATATCAGTTTAATACTTTTTAGAAAATGCACTAAATTCATGTTAACATAGCGGTTAACTTTCAAAAGGTACAAGGAACAAGTGAGCTTCATTCATCAATATTAGTAGCAGCCCCAGATGAGTCATTGAGCAAAATAAGTAGATGCTTAGAGGACCAAAGGAAAAAGAGGCCTTTTCCCAGCTATCATGTCTTCAACTCTCACGCACTTAGCTTTACTTAATATTTTTTTTTATAATTGTCCTTATCAGTCCTATTAAACTTTAATCTGCATTGTTAATAAAGCATTCTCTTCACTAATGTGACCGACTAAACTTTAAAAGTTTGGTTTTGAAGTGTTGTCAGATGTCACATTTGTTTTCTCTGGCATGAGAGTTGAACTTCTGTTGAGGGCACAATTATGGCCTTAATCTAGCCCTGATTAGTAGCTAAAAGTAACCAAAAAATCAAGGTCTGGCCCTCAAGCTGATAAAACCCAGAATAGCCGTTGGCCACGGAGACATAAAATTGTGATTGCCTTATGCATAGTAAGAATTATCATCATGGTCCCAGCGGGGGTAGGATCCTCTCGGGTCTGCCCAGATCAGGCGAACCAGTAGGTAACTGAAGCCTCCGTTCTGTGAAGAGGAACAAGAAGTGAAAAATCCCTGTTGGGTCCTCCCACCCACCCTGATTCTTATCTGGTCTTTATCAGCTCAAGCTGACTGTCACTGCAAGCCCCAGCTGGGGGCTGAAAAGCAGCGCACACATATTTTTCCAGTGCGCACACGCGATCCTGAACTGGCAGCGGCATTGGTAAGAGCCCACCCCTGGGTCCCAGTACCAAATTCAGAATGGAATAAGCAAAATACCCACCCAGCCCTAAGAATGGCACATGTAACTGTGATGCATAGACTGAGGAGCCACTGTAATAGCAATTGTATGATGCTGGTTCTGGGAGCATTTGATTGAAACCCTTATTGGAAGAAGTGCTGGGAAACCTCTAATGCACCCAACAGAGACAGAACTATCAGCCTACAGTGGCAGAACTCATCTGTCTTTTCCAGTGTAAATTGACTTAAACTATTCCACCTAAGACTTGTTAAGCGCTATGGAAGCTGCCAGTCAGTCATAACTCTGCCAGATGCCTCTGCGGATGCCAAGTGTCTAGTCTTTCCAAGCCAAAATGGTCATGGAGGAGATCCAGCACCTGGCAGATAAGGTTGTTTTAACAATAGCCTGAAGCGGCAGAATCCACCTCTAGCCACACCAGCAACCAAATAGACAGTGAAGTATATTAGATTAAATCCACCATGAAAATTGTGTTGGTAGCCTGCCCTGGTTACACACTCCACTTCGAATACCGAATCAAATTCTAGCGTATAACTTTGAAGATTAGACCAACTGGAATGTGGTTAACGTGAATCAAAGGCAGTCCAAGAAACAAGGATGTTTCAAGGTTTAAGAATGGTCCAAGAAACAAGGATGAGCAGGAGTCTAGAAATTAAGTCCTGCGACTAGAGCTTGAAGCAATTAGGGAGGCTGGATGAGAAAAGGAGGAAGAATAAGAGCACATTCCTGAAAGAATGTCAGACAGAAGAAGGTAAATATGTTTCTGTATCTCAAATACTGGAAGACACTGAAGAATTATCTGAAGTTACAGGAGTGTGGATTCTAATGGAATGTTACTGGAAAGAACACTTCCTAATAAAGAACAATTTGACACTGTTATCTAACCAGGGGTCTCCAAGCTTGGCAACTTTAAGCAAAGCTGGCTGAAGAATTCTGGGAGTTGAAGTCCACAAGTCTTAAAGTTGCCAAGGTTGGAGACCCCTGGTCTAGACAAATGGTGGCCTCCCTTCACTAGATGTGTTCACACAGAGGTTAGATGACGATCAGTTTGAGATGCTTTAATTCCTGCACTGAGAAGAATGCTGGACCCAAAGGCCACTTCCAGCTTTATGATTCTGTAATTCCATGTTGCAAATTAAAAAGCCCCCCCCCCCCACAACCCCAAATGCAAGACAAGATGAAGCAGGTGTCGATACATTTCCTGATTCCCCCATGGCTGTAGGACTCTCTTGCAGTTGACTGACAAAAGCAGGGAGATAAGGCGGTGGCGGGGGGGGGGAGCGCAAGGTCAACCTATTTCTCTTTCCTCTACTTTCTGAATTACAAATATTCTGATATGGTTTTATTAATAGCTACATTTTTAATGAATTGTGAGTCTCAGCACTTTTTATTCTTATAAGCCGGATAAAAAACTAGCTAAGTTGAATCTTCCATGTTTATAATATTAATATAAAATGTAGTATTGTAGTCCAGCCTAAACCAATATTGGAGAGAACAGACATTCATTTTAGTAGGTCTCTTTCACTTACTAGCTGACATATATGCACAATTTGATTGCCAAATATAAATGCGGCCTAAAGGAGATAACACTGTAACTATGACCACCAATACTGGTAGTATTTAAGTCTGCGTTGTGTTATATGAAATGTGTGGATTTAGGGTATTTAACTGAATGTTGAAGGAGAAGCAAATTATTAAAATCTTGTATTCAATATTTTCAGCCTAGATGAAAAATTGTATGCATATTTGTTTGTAACAGAATTTCTATAGCAAGTATCTCTAGGATTGAGTCTCAATATAATCCACTCCATTAAAATTAATGGCAGTTCACCATTGACATCTATATGAGTGTTGTTGATTATTCCAATCAGCCTCAAAAACTGCGGCAAAAGGATTTTGTGAAAAACATATTTATCTCATTTAGTGTTTTTCCATTTGCAGACATTAGCGCTCACTTGACTAAACGGTGTCATTTTACATGCAACTCATGTAACATTTATTTCACCTCCCTTTGATAATTGTTTTTCATATAATCAAGTACAATAGAGCAGAGTGATGTCCTTTGCAAAAAAAAAAAAAGAAAGAAAGAAAGAAACCCCACCACTGCATAGATGCACCAGTATTTGATAATTCTTGATGCTTCTATCAAAATGTATTCCAGGTGAGTCTGTGCGAAACCATTATAACCCATAATTCATTCTGGCAGGTGATTCGCCTGCAGCTGTATACTCATGTCACAAAGGCGAAGCTTGAGACCTACACTCAGTTAATTAACTGGGAAGAGGACTGCAGTTCTGATCTTTCATGAAATGGAGTCAGCAGAACTCTTGTAAAATAATCCCCGTTCCCCTGAAATGTTGTGATTGCATATAATTACTAAAAATAGCAGAGGGAGGAAAGCAGCAAAAGTTAGTTAATCATTATTTTATACTGTTTACTAATCCAAGGTTTTTATCACTTCAGTTGTACTTGTATGATACAGTGACATGTAAAGATTTCTCCGTATTTTAATTGTGCTAGCAAGGTATCTCAAAGGGACCTAATAGGCTTAGTATGTTTGAATTACATTATTTAATGGAAGGATCCTGGCTCATGTGGATAAAAATAACTTATTACAAAGTAGGCTGTGCAAAACAAGTCAGAGAAGCCATCTCCAACATTTGGCTATGCTGACTGGCAACGCTTGAGGTTACCTCTCTAACAAATTCAATTAGTAGGAAGGAATGTGTCACACAAACCCCTTCCTGCTTCACCCCACACTATCCTCTGTACCTACCAGTACATCAGCTGGGCTAATTTTGGACACAGTTCTACCAATCTTCTAGAAGACTGATAGACACAAGGCTTAGAAATTGTCAAATGACAGGTTACCAGTGTGAAGCAGTTTTGCACTGACAACCTGTCATCGGGGCAATTTAAGAAGTGATTAAGGCCTCTATGCCAGGCACCCACCCATATTTGTCCTGCTGGTTGTAAGGAGAGTGATGAAGTTGGACGGGAGAGGAAATCAAGTCAGAGAAATCCTCCTCTCATCAATCACTGAGGCAGATTAGAGTGTGGCCATGAAGAGAGTGCCAACTGGACCGGAAGGCTGTGCTCCCAGTTACTCCTGCTGTTTGGATTGCTGCAATGCACTCTTCATGGGGCTGTCCTTGAAGGACATCTGGAAGCTAACACTGATTCAGAATGCAGCAGCACAGGTGCTTTTGAGTGCCTCGTGGTTCATCCAACTGTATGAGCTACATTACTAGTTGCTTTCTAGGTGCAACTCTATGAGAGCTACACTACCATTTGCTTTCTGGGTGCAATTCAAGGTGTTGATTATCACCTTTAAAACCCTACTTGACATAGGGCCAGGTTGCTTGCAGGACCACCTCTTCCTGAGGGTATCTACCCAATCAACTAGGTTTGCTTGGGTGGGCACACTTCAAATCCCTTCCTTTACATGCTGCCATTTGCAGGCATACCTTCTGAGTGGCTGCCCCAGATTTTTAGAACAGCCTCTCATCTGAAATCTGAGGAAACCCTGTCCTTTTAGCTTTCCAGAAGGCTGTAAAAACCTCGTCCAACTGGGAGGCTCTTTGGCCTGGTGCCTGGGAGAAAGAGTGTTTTGTTTTTAGCTATGCATTAATGAATTGTTCTGAGCCTCCTAGAAACTTTATCAGATAGACAGCCATATAAGCCTTGTAAATAAAAAAGAAATAATTATTAGATTTGCTTTAACCATTGCAGTGATTTGTTTAGCAACCGTAGTTTAAAAAAAAGAAGATAAAATTGGGTTCAATTCACAACAATTGTGTTACTTAGCAACAAAAGTCCCATTAGTGGTCATAAGATGAAGACTATCTATATTTGTGTTAATGTATAAATTTAAGGTGAATGCAATCTATAAACATACTTTGGGGGGAGGTGCCTGCATGAGTATGTATTACAAGTCTTGGTGTTCCATCTGCTTGTTACAACATACTAATATTGAAAGATATCTGCTCAGAACAATAAAAAATAATTGAAATGTTCCTTCTGGGGAAAAAATGGAATAAATTAAGTCCTATATTAAATATGAAAGGATAAATGCACAGAAAGCTAGGTTTACTAAACATTCAAATGAATGACTTCTAAGAATGATTCAGTGCTTTGTGCCAAAAAAAAAAAAAAGGATCTAATTTTGTCTGTAGGCTTGGATTCTATTTATTGAAAAGCCCTGCATGCTGTGTCAGCATTATTGTTATAAAAAGCAAATGTGAGGGCCTGACAACTTCTCATATTTCAAAAATTATTAAAAGCTCTTTGGGGGAAGAAAAAGACCATGTTCACCAAATTAGGGGCAAATGCCACATGAGGATGATAGGAACTGTAATCTAACACAAATGAAGGATAATAAATTGGTGGAAGCTGCCGTAAGGGATTCTAAGTGTCATTATTTTGCTTGAAGGCAATCATATCCAAAAGATGGAACAGAATATGAGTTGTCAGATAGATATGGTTGAAATTTACCCAGGAAATAAAAAAAAACATAGACTTGTCCAGATAGAAAATTGTGATCCACACCCAGCATTAAAGTCCAGTTTCTGTCTCTGAGCTTCTTCACAGGGAATCTAACAGTCTAGATCAGTAGTTTTTTAATCGTGGCCACCTTGAGATGTATGGACTTCAACTCTTAGAATTCCCTAAGCAGCATACTGTGAATCCTGGGAGTTGAAGACCACATATCTTAAAATGTCTTAAGATTTTAAGAGGACGACTTGTACTTTGCACTGCAAGCTAAACAATGTTTAGGTCTCAAGGGCTGCAAGGTTGATGAATTTGAAACTTGGATAGAAAAGGCAGGACAACTTCTATCATGTGGTTACTGAAAGCCTAATGGCAAGAGAGCTCAGATTATGGGCTGGGAGTCCCCAGAGGGTCACAAGTGATCTAGAAAGGGGAAGGATTCCTAAGGGGAAGAAAACTTGATCAACTTTGCCTAGATAGGGTGAGAAGGCTTCCAAATGTGTTCTGGGATTTCCTTGCCATTTTGCTTACACAAGTGCCAGAGGGAGCTGTGACATTAAAAACTATTAAGGACTCACTCCTATGATATATCAGTTAAATGTTGAGTTTTATGGATAAGCAGTACTACATATTTCTTTCCTGCCCTAGGAACATCATTCCGTTTTTGTCATGGAAGTCTCACAGATATATCTATCATTGTAGTAGAAGATTGCAACTTGGGAACCTAAATGTGGGAACTGAATTGAAATGATCAGTCACACAATCAGGAAGCATACGTGCTTTATTTGTGTCTTTTTAACAGAACATTTAATCTCTAAAGAAAAAGTCTAACTCTATTCCCAATCTTATCATTTTTACCTAACTGAAGTAAAAAAAGAATTTTGACTGCCAACTTATACAGAGATACTCCTTGATAAACATCACTACATATTTACACTATATCTTGCTAGTTCTTTTAATCGCAAAATGGTGGATGGAAGTATTTTAATGGAGTAATGATCCAAATATAACAATCTGGAGCACAAAACTCCACCTCCTCCAGAGTGTCTTTTTCCCAGAGCCATTGAATAAAGGAAATGTGGCAGAAAGATGGTCTAACAACTCTTTACTAATGAAGAATCATTATACAGCATTAATTTACCATAAAATGCATATTTTTAATAGTTCATTTTTGGCAGAAAATACCATATGCAACACAGTCTAAGGAACTTGTTCAGCAAACTTTAAAAATGTGTCTGTTTCTCTCTGTGTGCATTATACATGTGTAAGCTTTTATGCGTGAGTTTATGTGTTGGTATGAAAGTATGTGCATATATGTAAGCGTTCACAGATTTCTATGCATAAAAAACAACCATTAGCTTCTGAATTAAGTTGTGAATTGTGAAAGCAACAGAAACTAGTTTTCTTGAAAGAAGCTCATTACTTCTATTTTGAAAGAAGGTTTCTAAATCTAAAAGGCTGCGGCTGGTGGCTAAGATGGGAGAAAATCAAGTTGGTTGATCCTCCTGAATGAAAAGGTACAGAACAAAAATATTGCTAGTTTTTAATCCTACAGTCTAAGTAGGTCTACTTCGAACTAGAGGACTAAACGTATGGTAGACTTTTTTAAAATGTATTACGATGTCCACCAGCTACTTGAAATATTATTCTCTGTGAGTTACAGTGTTCATGAATTATTATGAAGATTATGTTTTCTAATTTATCGGGCTCCCTTGTGGTGAATCAGACCGGTATGAGAACTTAAAACACATAATTAGGCAGCTCATTGTTTGCCGTCTGCCTCCCCAGCTGAGCAATGAAAGATGTGCAGTTGCCCACTGCTTTAAGAGGGACTACATGGTAATGCTATCTTTCAAATGCTGTTGAAATCTTATCTAAGCAATGGGTGGGGAGATTCCTCTATCTTACTGTGACAAGTTTGTGTTAAATATTGAATTTTTTATCTGGTTATTCATACACACATTTATGGATTTGTTTCACTTTTGTCTAGGCATTCTTATACTAAGAGTCACTGAGAGTTGACATATACATTTAATAAATTATTATAAACTGATCATAACAATGTGAAGCGAGTTCTTTAGCTGGCCTTTATACAAATTGAGTTCTTCCCAAGAACCAGGGATGTCTTAATACATCAGTATAGTATACGAGCAGATCCAGGCAGTGTGGCCTTTTGCAAATGACATACGGAAATGTATCAATGTGCAGATTTTCTAAATCCCATCCAAGATGTTTTTTGTATGGCACCAAATACACTGATGACCACTGGGATCACAATGGCTGGGTTCATTTCTACTTTCAGTTTTGATTTTCAGATCTTGATATTTTATGATCTTTTCCAATTCCTTGTCTTGTGTTGTACTATCCCCTTGTATTGCACCTCAGTTGTCCCTACTTTCTTCACACTATCAATCAGAGTTGCATCTGGTGTGTTATGAGCCAAGATTTTATCAGTCTATATTTAGAAATGCCACAATATTTTAATTGGTTCATTTTCAATTAATTTTTCAATTCTAAATTCCCACCAATTTTTCATTACTGGTACATGATAATTTGTATAGATCTTCCAGTGAATCGTTTTGGCGATTCTGTTATGTTATTGTTTATAATCATCTTGTGCACAAACTGAATATATGATCCACTGTTCTTTCTGCTTCTTTGCACAATCTGCAGAAACTGTGAGGTGATTTTTCAATTGTGGCTTTGATTGCATTAGGTTGAATAAATTATTATAATTGTATGATTAAAATACAATAAATTATAATTTTAATAAATTATTATGGTTTGTCATCCAGTCAAGCCAGATGTTCAGACTGGATTTGGCATTTTGATCCACCTATCGAGTCCTTCCCAAGAACTTAGAATAGGCAGATATTAATGTTTGTTGGTGTTAAAGGCATTGTTGCTGGATGTAAGTTGTTCCAAATAAAGCTTCCTTTTGCAATTGACCAATGGTGATTTTTGTCAATGTTGATGGTGCCCAAGTGCTCCATTTATTTTGGGATATTAAGTCCTATTACTGTTGGTATCATCTTTGCTTTTTTTTGTCACATCATTGAATAATTTATTATTAGTAGTATTGGAGTAATTTTTTCTGCTTTTGTTTTCATTAGTAATTATTCTTGTTTTAGAAAGCAGAATTTCTCACATTGAAAATGTCTTTATGGAAGGTAGAAAGAAATTCTCATGTTCTAAGTCTTAAACAAAGTGATTAATAGGATCAATTCCTAGTTTATAATATAAACTTAAAGAAAGAAAAATAAGTAGTCATATGTCAAAGTCATGACTTAGAGAACTAAAAACAAAATCAGTAGTACTTAAGAATATGTCCATAATATTGTCTGGCAATGTTGGATGGTGGGGAAAAAAACCTCTGCTTCCCTTTCAGTCTGATTTGAAGTCCAGATTCAGCACAGAAACAGAGTTTATGTTTATTGTACTACTGAATACCTGAACCCAAAGTAGCATTTTAGATTTATATACCGCTTATCAGTGCTTTTTACAGCCCTCTCTAAGCGGTTCACAGAGTCAGAGTC
>JAOYMU010000098.1:94622435-94635051 GCA_025802295.1 Psammodynastes pulverulentus | reverse complement strand
TCTAACATAGACTGAGTCTTTTACCACTCTTTCAAAACCAATGGATCTCTCTATCCAAAATGTGGACTGTGCTGCCCTCAAAGGAGTGGCCCGTGTCTTTCAAATGCAGACGGACTGCTAAATCTTGTCCTGATAGGTTAGGGTTAGGGTTAGGGTTAATGGGTTAGGATTTAATGTATTCTTGGGTTTAAAGGTACAGGCATGTTGTGTTGGTTGAAAATCCTTCTGAGCTTTTCAGGTATTCCTGCAAGGAATATTAAAATTTTAAAATATAAATATTAAAATATTAATCTGTCTGAAACGCAGATTTTAAAGAATCCCAGACTACATTTGTGTTGCATGTGAATGCACACAGAGGTTGTGGGGGATGAGGTGATTTAATCTTTTCCTTTTTCACTGTGATCCAAAATTATATATTTTGTGTGATACTATTTGATTTGGCTGAAAATCCCATATAGATCCCAATGGAAATGTCTTCCCTAAGACAAATGCTAGCTTTTAAAAAGGGACTTTCTTCAGGGAGAAAAGGACTGAATTCCCTTCCATGTGTGCACTGCGTTCATATTAATTATCAGCCTTCCTCTCTCCCTCCAAACTGCTGTTATTTGCATTTTTACAAAGCCTGTACAATATATATGGTTTGTTGGTCTTTAAATCTGTAGGTGACATTGACCTCAACCTCTTTATTTGGTCTGAAATGGGAGCCTCCTATTCGCTTTGTGCCTTTTGCCATTAATACCTACCAGCCTAACATATAATCCAATTCATCCCGTTTGTTTACAACTCATTTTAATCCCTACAATTGAGCTGGCACAAATCCAGATATTTTGGATTAAAAAGATTGTAGATCAAGTCTGATCCATGAGAAGTCAAGTGGAGAAGAATTACATTGCTCAAATCATGTTTCCTTTTTTCTTTTCCCCCTTTTTAGCCATCAGATATTGTTTTTCAGCAGCTCAAATCACAATTCTACTCCCACTGCCAATTATTTGCTGGATACCTGTAGTCGAGAAGCATTATTGAAAGAGAGACTTCATTTGACCTTTGCTGGATCCCCGTTGCTTTCTGCTCCCTCTTGCAGTCAACCTTTCAGAGTTGATGACTAAATCCAATTACTTAACTTTAGCCCATTTTTCTTAAATACACTTTAAATGGCACAAACAAACCTTCATTTTCCACTTCTAATTAAAAAGAGCCTTGCTATAGCGAAGTATTCAGATGCCAGTTAAATAACACCCCTCATAAATAAATGAGGCATGAAGTCAATATGCAGTATATGTTTACTTTCTCTTTTGTTCCCATGCTTTAGCCATTTCAAATACATTTATTTAAAAGGCACAAGATGGAGGCATCGGTGGAGAAAATCAACATAATTTAAAGGTTAGAAGCATTTTTTAAAAAAACAAACAAACAAACAAGCTCCGGCTTATGTTGCTTTGAAGCATTTTTCTTTTCCTGTAGGTAAAAAATTGTAGAAGATTGGGACATGTCCCCTTTTTGCTGATCCTGTTCCCTTTTCCTCTGCCCTTGTCCAAGGTTCCCTTTATGTTCTGCTTGCTTTTTTTTTACCTTTATTCATTTCAAAAGGTGGGAGAATCCATTCAAGAGAAAAAAAGGAGGGGAGAGAAGATTAAATAGCAGTGATGGGCAACTTGGCATTTCAGGGCTGTGCACGGACTGATTCTTCCTTGGTGATGAGTATTCTACCATCTTGTGGCAGGAAATACACGAAAACAATGAAAATAGGTTCAAAAAGTAAAATCTCCTTCAGATAAACTCAGGGGACTTTTTAGATAACTTCATGTAGTTCTCTGGCCATAAAATGAAAATGGTACACTTCTGGAACTTTAAAAATCCTCGGTATGTTTTATAGCCCTGAATTTTTCCGGATGTCTTCCATTTAGGTACTAGTCAGGACTGGATTAAATCAATAACATATATAATTCGCATGCACAATTTGAAATGTATATAATTCCAGAGGGCTGGTAGCAATAGCCTATTGCAGCAAAAAGGGAGAAAAATGATCATTGAGATATGTTAAAAAAAATGTTACAGTGGCAGAAACTTTCGTGGAGGTGAATTGAGGCCTTCTCATTGGCATAATTCCTCTGCTCATACCAGTTCTGGGTTCTTCACAACTATTGAGTGTGGTGTTCAGCCACCAAAAGGTTGCTCTCCCCTATGTGATAAGGAAATTCTTTAAACTCTACATGACTGGGCTCAGAAATTGTTTTTGAATTGACCTCCCATAATTCCCCTCTAATTCAAGATGGAACACGTGAAATGAACCAATTTTCCTCCACCACTTTTCCAGATTTTTGTTTCTTTGAAATCAGGACTCTATGCCCTTCCATATGAAAAGGCTGACATTTTAACTATTCATCTGACAAATTATGGAGACATTTGACTTTACATAACTCTTCCCCCTCTAATATAGTAGCACAGCTTGGCCAGAGTAAACAATCCTGAATGGAATCCAGAATGATGCTTTGTTTACGGCCTTTGTTGACTCCTGGCTTGTGTTTTGCAATGCAGAATACCAATGCTTATATTATTTATGCCTAGTACATAAAAAGGCCAGTGACATGGGATAGTAATATAAGGGTGCTACAATATGGAGACTCTGGTTGGCTTACAGCTAAACACCTCCACCCCCAAATTATGAGTGATCCAAAAACATGTGTGTAAACAAAAAGCACTCATCCAGCATGGATTCAAGCATCACTTAGCTCCAAAGCCTGGAAAAATAGCTAGGTCCTTAGTTCCTGAATGTCATTGGAGTGGGAGCTATTGGGGTCTCTGGGGATGTATCATTCTAGAGGGCAGGCCCCATAACAGAATGCTCCTCCCTCAGATCTCACATGACCTAGGGTTTTGGTCATGTAGGGTCTTGGTGATACTGTAAATTACTAGTTAGGGAAAACTTGTCATTACTAGTATTGTGCAAGGAACAATTTTAAAAAGAAGGACCAAACATCCCAATAATTTTAATATTAATTTATTATTAAGTGGAATATGTTGATTAACAAAGTCATTTGCATGTGAAGTATTTTAGCTTTTATTGGAACCACACTTGTACAGAGCATCTCAATGAGCCATCATTTTTTATCAGGATTTTTTAACAGTCAGTTACTTTGGTAAAATTATGATGATCCCATGTTCATACACCATATAAAATAGCTATTGCTTCCATTTTCAACTTTCATATTTGCATACAAGTGGAATTTGTCATATGTGAAAAGGACCATATTTTAGATAGAATCAAGTTTTATAAAACTCAGAGTATGCAAGTTAGTCAAAATAGCTCAAGAAACCCAGTTCTTGCTAGCAACAAAAAAGAAAAAAAATGGATGGATGGATGGATGGATGGATGGATGGATGGATGGATGGAATGAAATTTTCATCACGTGCCAAAAGTAAACTTGGGCTAAGTTTATAACATACATAACTTAACTATACCTGTGTACAATTTGAGATTTATATGTATTCCAAGGCTAGCAGTATTAGTCAATTGCAGTATAAAAAAGAGATAAAAAGATCAAGATATGTTAAAAAGAAATGTTATTGTAGCATAAGCTTTTGTGGACTGGAGGAGATTTCTTGTTTGCCAAAATTTATACCATAATAAAACATATTCTTCTTAAACTGTCATAAGACTGAGATATTTTTACAATGTATTCCAAACTTCTCACTGATTCTCTTGTTCTTGTAAAATTTTAATGGCACATATGTACTGTTCAGTAACATAATCTTCCAGAGTAATGATAATAACATACTAATTTTCTATTTGGGCTTGAGAAATTTGAATATCAATATCCAATCCTATGAGAGGTGTATTTTTGTTTCACATTGAAAGATGAGAGTCGATAATGAGCATTTATCCTAAAACTGACACCAAGAAGAGATTCTTTTCTGAAGAATATTTAAAGCATAGAGGTTTTTTAAATGCTGACTCAGAAGTTGGCTATATTAAGATTAGTGAGACTGTCTTAGTTCCTGTTAGGAAGAAGGAGAAATTTTATGTTAATTTTAATATAATATTATGAATTAATATGAAAAATGGAAAACAATTATATTTCTGGGCCCACCATTCCCTAATTAAAAATATGTGCACAAAAAGATATTGTTTATTTATGTATTCATACATGCTGCTTTTTAAATAACATTTCTCCAAGCAATGTTAGGAAGAACGGCATATAAAAAGGCATACATAGAAAATAAAATATAAAAAAATATATTTTGCGGGAAATGCTTGAAAATGTGCAAAGTGACTTTGAAACATACAGAAATGTGCACAAAATGTATACATGCTTTTGCAAATGAATGTGAAACCAGGACAAAATTATAATGTGTTGACAAAGAGAGAGATAGAAACACATATACAGAGAGAGAGACAGAGAGAGTCAGAGAGAGAGAGAATTATTGTTTTATCCACCCCTATTCCCTAATAAACCAGAATAAGAAAATGTTATCCTGCGTTCTACCAATATGATTCTTAATAATGCTGTGATAGTCCTTGTTTATAACAATGGGGACTTTAGCAATATTTCAGGGTTGTTCTATCAGCTACGATCCTAAGACCATTTAATAGAAATAAGACTTATTGATTTATTTTATAGTAAACATACTATTTCACTTTAACAACATTTTACCGAATAGAAATTCATAAGAAATGTAATGGTCTGATCAACAGCTCCAAGTTTTCATTGTTCTCTATGGTAGAAGACAAATGTTCTCTTGTGGTAGTAGAACATTTGAAAGTTCTCAGGTTTTCTGTCCAGTTGTTTTCCTTAAGAGGTTAGTATACAAAATGGGCCAATTGACTGGCTTTAACAGTATATTGACATGTTTAATATTAGAGTATGATTGGGTCTTTGAAATGAAATTCGACAGATTTGGTATTACTGGACAAGTGTACAAAATGGGCCAATTGACTGGCTTTAACAGTATATTGACATGTTTAATATTAGAGTATGATGTGGGGATGGGGGTAATAGAACTGGAAAGATGTTTAAACCACTGAATCCATCTCACTGCTCTGTGCAGGAATGCAGATGCAACTATCCTCAACAACTGTTTGTCTAGCCTCTAACTGTTCTAACACAACATATCCTTGGAAGAGAAGCTCACAACCTCCATAGGAAATTAGTTCTACAAGCAAGCCATCATTACCTTTAAGAGGTCTTTACTAACATTCCTGGGATATGTCTTCCTATAAAATTTGTACCCTGAGAATACAACAGGAGAAAAAAAAATTCTTGAAAAGTCTGAAGTATTTGAAGAGCATTATCATATTTACCATCAGTTGTTTTTTTTTAAACCTAAATTTATTCAGTTACCTCAATCCGTCTCTTCCCGGGCTTTAGTTTCCAGTGCTCATCTCTATCCCCATTCTTTGCACCAGTTTCAGTTTGTCCGAATCCTTTAAGTCTCATCTCCAGAACTGGACTCAATTCTCAAGGATGAGTTTGACTAATGACTTCTCAGCCATCCCCACCCTCCAACTTCAAACACATTGGTTCCATTTGCAAAGCTGGTTTGAAATTTAATTCTGTGACATTTAGGAACGATCGAGCAATCTGAACTATTGTCCATAAACAAATTATCAAAAACACAATTATTCGATAAAAATTTTTTTCTTATAAAAGTAACTATGAATGTTCTGCCACTCCAAGAAAGGAGCAGAAAAATATAAAAAGGGGGTTTGAATAAATTACCCCAAACCACTTATCAGAAAGTCCTTATTTAATATCCCTGGTGTGTTTGGGTAATGGGTTAACTCAAAGAAAAAACCACATTTACCCAATTTTGGATACTTTAACAAGGTTTGGGAAGCACTGGTTTAAACTCTACAGAATACGTATCTTTGCAACTGACAGTCAACATAGAGGGTACTACTATTTTTTTAACCATGGCCTGACCTTTTATAGAGAGATTTTGAGTAAGCACAACATTTCAGTCAAGTATCTTGTTTGCCTTGTATTGATTTTGGCTGAAGCTATAGCTCTTTTTGTGTGTGATAAGAAATGATGATTTCCTATTGCTATATTTAAAAATTAAAATTAAATCAGAGCTTCCTTCTCTACATATACTGCAGTTTCTATACTGCAGTTTCTCAGACTTTCTGCAATTGTACACCACAAAATAGCATTTCAAAAAATGCAAGGTCCACCTCATTAAACAATCAGCTCCTCCCTGCATTTTTCTTTACAAGAAAAGTGGTTTTTTTGTAAATAAGATTATAGCTGCATTTCTGTATGTTGTCACTCCATTTTAAAAGACCTTGTTCAAGTAAATTTGGTACACAAATTAAACCAAAATTAAGTTTTTACTATTTGAATTATTTGATTTGTCTCCTGCCATAATAACAACTCTATATAGGTCATGGGTAAAGAATAATTATCAATAGAAATTTCTCAATACTAAGATGCTATGGGCAAGTGGAACTACAGCCAATGAAATTCTATTTTAAAATATTTTCTATTCATGATTTTCTTTTTGGGTTGCTTGTGCAAGATCACAGTTTTACTTAGCACAATACATGTGGATTCCCATTGATAAAGGCATTTGAAACTTGCTCTCCATAATTAGCTTTCCAGAAAAATTTCTTTCATCTGATGTCCTATATAGAGACAGGTCCAAATGCACTAAGTGGCACAGAAGTGTTAGTGCAGAAATGCACTAAGTGGCACATCTTGTTAAAGCTATAATAATCAGAATCAGGTTATGCCAATGCATCAATGGAAGCTGCTTAAAAACTCTATGTATGTCATGTTGAGTTCTATGTTAGGAAATATATAAATGCAGATATAAAAATACTGCAGTTCTATCTGCTGTCAAATACATGTGCACCAGATAACACCTTTTCTACTGATACAAATTATAAATGTCCTTTTAATATCTGAAGATGTGCATGCAATTGTAATTAATTTCAGTTTTAATTAACTATTAAACTATATTAAATCTAGTCACTTCTCAAAGCTACAAACTAAAATATAGAACAAAGACAACATGTGGTGCCCTCCAGATATTTTAACCAACGATAATACACCATTTGTGGTTTTGGGGAGTTAAAATCCAGTTCATATGAATGGCACCATATTGGGGACAACTATTATACAGACTACTATTGAAATGCACAAACAGTTCTTATTAGGTCCCCATTTAATTTAGCTATACAATTAATATTTTAGCCAACTTTTATTTCTGTATTATTTTGAGGGTTTTCAGAAGGAAAAGTATGTACCATTTAAAGCTAATTTAGCATTACAAAAAATATTCAAAAGACAATGAAAAACCTCTGTCAAATCTGCCATTCTATGTGAATAAAAGAAAGAAAATCCACCTAACTTATTAAAAACCTGCCTAACTAAGGGGTTGCTTTTAAACATGAGAATGCTATATACATATCTACTGTGTTCAATGGCATATGTAGGACTTCTTTGCGTGTATATCCATAAATTGTTTTCATGTAAGTCAATACAAATCATTGTATTAAACATTTCTGTATACACAACTGATATGAAATACATTGCCATTTTTAACAGTTTTTTTTTGCATTTTGCCTTATTGATTGATTGAAATAATGAATTAATTATTTGACTGCCCATTTCAGTTGCATGAATCTGAACAGCGAACAATATTTTTTAAAAAAGAATAAAAACAACATAACAAAATTATGGGATCAATTCCATTTAGATCTATACAATTTTAGTTTCTCATTTATAATTGATTGTGGATTGATGTTTATTCACATACCAGACTATTATTTATTAATCAATATCTTTATTTTATTTTCAGTTCAGTTTATTCTTTATTTCGATTAAATCCATTTTATAATGACTTTTGACTTTAAAAAGTTGCAGTCCTTTACACGTTTTTAAAAAAATAATTTGCACACAGGATACAATACACCTTCCGAATGTGATTAAAATGCTTCTATTCTTGGTCTTCTATTCATGTCTGTTCTATTGTGTATCTGTTTATTAGTATTTGTAATAACATTTTACACTGCTTCCTTTATATATGCAATAATGGAGAAATGTTTCAAACAGGAATGATTTGGGTGTATCCTCACTCTTTTTGTTTACCCTCACTGTAATTATGGTGTACTCTATTCTTTTTGTTTTCATTTTAAAATTAAAGAAAGAGTGAGATTATTGCTTAGTTGTGCAAGGCAACCGGAGAGAGAGGCTTTGAGTACCATTACAAAACTAACCTTGCAGTCATGGTGGCAGAAATAAACTCTGGAGCATCAAATCTGACTCCAACTTATTGTCTTACCACAAGTAAAAATGACCCGTATGTTCTTTGATACATGTCCAGCTGCTGCTTTAGCCAGCCTTCAAAGTGGGAGCAATCGTGCTTAGGTGTCTGCTGAAGGATCAAAATAATATGTGCTACTACTGAAGACAATGATTATGCTGTGCCAGTTGCTCCTCCCTTGGAGCTGCTTATTCTGCAGCACAAGCACTGCCTGTACTCTACTGCTCTCACACTGTACGTGCAACGGCAATTTAACAGCCTTTCTGTATCTCCACTGCACACACGCAGTCACCATTTTGAACTGCTCTACATATGATAAGTAACAACATGCTTGCATGCATGACCCCAGCTGCAACTCTCAGGTCATCAAAAAAAAAAAAAAAAAAAAAATCCTGCTCGGCATGTTTCCAGAGACAAAATCCAAATTCAGATGAGAGCGAGGATTTCTCTCCTTTTAACTGCAGCCAGACCTCTTGTTGCTGTTCAGCATGCTGGCCTAGGACTAAATAAGTAGGCTATTAAAGCAAGATTCTTGGAGCTTGATGCTATCTATACCACATTACACTGTGCATGGCTTTGTTATATAATGCTGCCGCTCAAAGCAATAAACCAGCAAGCTTGCAGAATGCGTAAGCATCTTGAACTACAGAGGAAGGAAGGAAGAAAGAAATGTCAGTGGAGAAAGCATCTTCCACAGCAGAGTGTTCAGACTGAAATTCCTCTTAGCTATTAACTAGAAATATAATTGTGATCCATCTGGCTGGTTTTCCTAATCTTGGATGCGATAGGAATTGCATACTATTTTAGCATTGATCTGGTCCAGTGCTGGGTCAGGAAGAAGCACTCATTCATAGTTTCCACATCCTAATCTTATTCCTAAATTTAGCGATTGCTATGTAGTGGTAACTACTCCCAGTTTATGATATAATCCAACCAGAGCTCCAGTTTCAGACCATGATAATTTTACTACAGCCTTCTAGATTGGAATTCTCAGAATTTACATCCATTTTGGTCTACAGATATTGGCTAGGAATTCTGCGGTTTATAGATCAATGTATCCGAAGTTATGTTTTAATGAAAGGCCAAGAATCCCTGAGAGGAGAATATGTACAGTCCTGAAGCTTCTTAGGAACAACATTTAGGTGACGTTACTTAAGTTTAGTGGGTGGATATTTCTTCAGAAGGTTTGAGCAAAGCCACGGTGAGATCTTATTTGGGATCCGCAAACCCAAAAATATTCTGACTGAAGAGAGCTGCTCATTTCACAGCTGAAGAGAACCCACTCTTTTTTTAGATAGGTTTCAAATAAAATATTAAACTAGAATATACATTTTCACCAGATGGCAATTGCATTATGGTTGCTTGCTCACTTCTTTCAAAAAGCCAAAACTACTTCCCCAAAGTAGCATATGTTAAAACTGATCAAAAGTAATCGGTGCCTACTTTCTTTCCTGATGGAACTAGTATGCATATTTGGTTGCAGAAAATATGGCTTTATGTTTGCGGTAAGGATGATGGGCATTGAGATGGATGGCAAACAAATTTAGTAAATGAAATAAATAAGTAAATAAAAGATCCAGGCAAATTATGGCTCACACAGGGAAATGTATAGTTTAGAGCGCAGTATGCAGACATCATCTAGTTTCAATCAATAGATGATACCTTCTGATTCCCATCCTCTTTTCCTGACCATGCAAGACTGAATTGAGCTCTTTACCAAAAAGAATTGCTTGTCTCTCTGACGAATTATCTCACTGTTTACGGTTCTTGTACAGAAGGTGAGACGGAAATCTAACAAACAAGCAAATAAGGAAATGCTGTAGATTTCCACATTTACACTTCTCATTTCCCCCTTGGTGTGAATCAAGTCCAGCCATGTGAAAAATCGATATCTAGAATTTTCTATGCACCAGTACTCTTACTTAGATTACTTTAAATTAACTGTTGATTGCAGGTTTTTTGCAGAATCGATTTGAAAGTGGAAGTGATTTTCTACATGGGAAAATTGGTAGAGGTGCAGATAGGAAGATATTATGGGCTCAAGAAGGAAAAAAGACTTACTTTGTAAAGGAAAGGCATCTATCTATCTATCTATCTATCTATCTATCTATCTATCTATCTATCTACCTACCTACCTACCTATCTATCTATCTATCTATCTATCTATCCATCTATCTATCTCAATTTCTATCCTATCTATCCATCACTATCTATCTATCTATCTATCTATCTATCCACCCATATCTATCTACCTACCCATCAATTCATCCATCCATCCATCTTATCTATCTATCATCTATCCATCCATACCTATCTACCTACCTACCCACCATCCATCCATCCATTTATCTATCTATTAATCCTTTCTCTCTTTTCCTACTTACCACTTACCCTGTCTGTCTGTCTGTCTACCTTTACCTATCATGAATGCTTTGTCTCTTTCTTTCCATTCACCCATCCACCTCTCTCTCTCTCTCTCTCTCTCTCTCTCTCTCTCTCTCTGAGTATCCAGAGGGCAAAAAAACATAACAACTTAAAACAGCAATATTTCTGCCACTTTCCAATCCTTAAAAATATTCTAACCAAGCTATAGGAATTAGTCTTTGATCACAGTTATTCAGCCATTTATGTATAACTTGTAGCCATTCGATTCTTCCCTGACAAACGCCACGGCCTTACCTTCGCTGTAATTAATGTTCAACTGCATACACCACACACTCCGTGTTGCATCATACAATCTGTCTAACATTCGCTGCAAATTACTCAGATTCGCTGCAAACCACACAGCGGCACTACACCCAGGCCCATTCGCATCCCTGCCAACACAACTTTGCGATACCACAAATATTCCTTGTATTTCTTTTCTTCCGCGCAGTCATTTCCTCTTAACCCACAACGTAATTATTTTTTTCCACTCTTGTTTTCTAAAATCATCCAGTTTGGCACTGCTCAAACACGGCCTGGCCCATGTGCAGCTTCTCTCATCCCTTTGTATCCCCCAATCAATCCTCTTGATGGGACATCATAATTGACCAAATCAATAAATGCATTCTAGTAAATGATGGAAATGCAGCCAAAAATCTGGCACATATTATCATATGTGGTGGACTTGTGCTAAAGCAAAACAAAGGGAAAAAATACACGTGTATTTTTGAAGCTAGATGTCAGGAAAACCTATAGATCTTAAACCTGAACGTTGTTTAAAGTGTATATTTAATATGGCATGTATTAGCAGCAGCGAGGATTATATTCGTGCATCGTTGGGAAAATAAATACCACTTCATTTTAATTTTGTTTTTAAAAAATGTGTTTAGTTGGGTTTCTGCTTCAAAAATGCTTCTAGGCTTTTTCTTCAAAACTGAAAAAAAAAAAAAAAACTTTGATTTTAGGTCTGGATGATAAGAATAACTTTGTAAGTTTAGCAATGGGGTCAAATGTAAAGCCAAAGGTTAAGATTGTATTATTTTTGTACTTTATTGCACTGAAGTAATTCAGAAGCCTTTGCCCTTTTTCTCTCTTCTTATTTTTCTACCTTTTTTTCCCTAACTTTTTCTTATTTTTTTAATAAACTTCTTATTTTTCTACCTTCGTTTCTTCTGTATTTTTATTGGATTATAACATTTAATTTAAAAAAGAAACTATTAAAAAAAAAGAGGACATAATGAATCCTGAAGTCCCCAGGAGCTGAGTTTGATTCAAGGGTGATTTTAGTCCACCCAACTCAGAATAAAAGAATAACAGAGGTGGAAGGGACTTTGGAAGTCTTCTAGTCTGCTCAAACAGGAGCACCTATACCATTTTAGGCAAATGGTTGTCTGAAAGACGAGAAAAACAGAATCAAGTCCATGCTTCCAGTCACAAAGAGAGGTGAAAAGAAACACTTGGAAAGGAAATAGCAAGAGCCGTGAGAATGAGGTTGTAAAACAACTTAGGATGAAAAGGTTTACTAAGATTGGAAAACAGGTTTGTGACAGAGGTCGGATAGCTAGCCTTCAGGAATGGACAGCTCCCACTTTGCCATTGCCAGAATCTGACTTAATTTCTACACTTTCCCCACAATTATATAGAATTTAGCCTCTTTTTTTCTCAAACCTAAAGACATGCATTCCACGTTCTGAGCTGGTTTGGTGGTACTGCGTTCAGATGCAAAGAGAGGTCAAATTAAAAAAAAATACTAAAAAAATGATGGATGTGCTGTTTACAAAATCATAAAAGACTTAAGGAAAAATATAAGAAAAGGAACTTCTGCCAGAGTTTTTTTTTTTTTTTTAAATAGATCCAGAAGTAAGGGCAGCCAGAGAGGGACTATAGGGAGTTAAATCAATATTGTCAGCTTCAGAACGCCAAGGAA
>JAOYMU010000098.1:94594308-94606807 GCA_025802295.1 Psammodynastes pulverulentus | reverse complement strand
CACTCAGCGTCAGCTATTATTACAAGGCAGAATTTTATAGAACTCAGTAGAAAAACATCATAATAGAACCATTTCCTTTAAAGTTTCAAGGCATACTAAAATATTACCAAAAAGAAGTTAAGTTCTTTTAAAAATTTCTATTCACTATATATATTTTTCTGTATGTTGTACTAATTTTATACAATTTTAAATAATGAGTTATTTGAACAGTATCAAGAAGACTACACATGGCTTCTGATATCTGTAATAGACTAGTACTATGTGCACCTAAGCACTAAACATGGAGGTTAATTGTAATAATTTATATACTGTAATGACAAATGTAGCCTCTTTTCAAAATTATACATTCTTGCAGTTTCCTTATATATTCTTGGACTTTTAGTGTGGAGTGGGTGGTGAAGAAAAATAAGAACTATGTTTTTACTTAAAGATGTATAAAAATAGCATATCTTTTATTGGTTATAAATCAGAATTTAGCAGCCATTGCAACATAGTCCCCTGCTGACTGCATCTCATGTGCTAGGCCACAACTGATGGAAATGTGAAGATACTGTTCCCATCAATACCCTTCCATTGATCTTCCCAGGATTCTTTGAAAGACTTCCATTTATGAGCCAATCCTGTATTCTATTACAGATCTAATCCAGTGATTCCAGCAATTACAAAAAAAAAATTCCCAAAACAAAAATAGACAGGTGTTTTCAGTTTAAAATTCATAAATATTGTTATGAAGAAGAAAAGACAAGCAAGCAAAAAACTCAACCACTAATCCTTGGGTTCTCAACCCGACTGGTAATGTTCTTCATAGCCTCAAAAATTAGTAACTAACTTTAAGTAATTAACACAGAACAGAAATTTAAATAAGAGGAAGGGGAATAGTCTAGTCAATAGCAGTTTTTCAAAGTTTGTCCTGTTTCTCCTTGTATGTATCATCTCCAGACCTTGTGTTACTTGGTTGCATTTGTAAAACTTGGAGTTCTAATCCCTCATTGCACGTGCAACCAGCAGGATGATTATAGGCCACTTTCTGTCTCTCTTTCAGCCCAAGGAAGCAGACAAGGTGTCAGGGTTCCAGAAAGACAATACTCCAACAGAAAACTCTGAGACCAGCTTCAACTCAAAATTCCCTTTTATTGAAGAAGGCATACTGGCACATCTGGGGAAAACCCAAATCTGAAAGTTACGGGTTTTCCTTCAATAATTAGAAACTACAAATCCACCCACCTGAACCCATCACCAGTCACATGTACCAATCCCCAACCATGCCCACTCCAACATCTGTTCCTCTTCCCACCGTCCAGATGCATGAGTATCTCGACCTTGAACCAAAAGAAGAATTCCGTTATGGCTAATCACAATCTCATCATTCAACCCCCCCTCCAATTTTCCCACACTAAAAAATGTGACGGTGAGGAAAGGCTAATATGGCTTCCAAAGCTGACACAAGGCCAACCACTTCTGAAATCTTGCCAAGAAAATTGCAGTTGCCAGAAGTAACACTGATTCAAAGTCCCCAAGATGCTTTTCCAGAAGGCAACTGGACTTCCTTGATTGTTTTTCTTTTAAAATGTTTTGCTTCTCATCCAAGAAGCTTCTTCAGTTCTAACTGAAATTAGAATTAGTTGGATGATTGAGAATCTCCATAAACACTGATTCAAAGACAGAAAACAAATAGAAAATGTACAAACCTTAGTAAATACTACAAGATACTTGGAATTGCATGAGAGTGGTATGCATCTCAGTCTTTCCTTGTCAGTATATACGTTATCTGTGGCATTTGAACATATGGAGATTGGCTCTTCATTCCGAACTATTCAGATGCCCCTTGTATACATGATTACAAGCTGAGATCTTTGGTAAGGGTGCAGTATATGAATATATAAGTACAGGATAATATTTGTAACTTAGGGTTAAAATGGCTCATGAGAATATATTTATGGACTATTATTTCCCTAATCAAGTGTATAAATATTTCCAACATACAGATCGGAAGTAATTTGCATAAATGGTACGATTCATTAGTTCATACTCAATTGCACTTGCACTCAGGAGGAATTTGCTCAACTCAGCATTAAAGTTCAGAAACTTTACAACCTTGTTTTCATTGTATATTTGTAATCTCACATAAAGAAAATGGATTTTATGCCTAACCCTTGGTATATAGAGCGCACACATTTATGTATCATTTATATAGAAACAATAAACAATTACTGTATTAGGCAATGTGGGGTGTTTCAGATGTCGCTAAATTGCTACTTCTATCATTTACATCTCTTTGTCATGTTGGCATGGGCTCATGAGAAGCTCAGCAGTAACAGAAGGGTGATACATGTCTAACCTAACCTAAAAATAAAAAAGTAAAACCAAATGATACTAGGTTTAGCAAATGTGGAAAGGAAGAAAATGCTAGAGAAGTATTGGAGCTGGATGGCTAAGCAAAATGCTGTTAAAAACAGAATAGGAGATAAAATTGGTAAGACATAGAACCATTTACAGTGAATTTTTCTAGAGAAAACAGGCCCCCAGAGATTCCATCTTTGAATATGCGCTTAGAAGGAAATTAGAACTAAGACAGAAAATGTAATCTTATGCCTTATATAGACCAATATCTAGAATAGTTCTTTCTCAGCCTTGGCAAATTTAGGCAATTTGCTGGCAGGGGAATTCTGAGAATTAAAGTCCGTACATCTTAAAGTTACTAAAGTTGAGAAACGCCTCTCTTAGAGTAAGGATGCAAAACTTTTTCGTTTGCAAAGAATGGTACTTGAATTAAAACTCAGTTTAATTTAATTAATGACTTATATTTAATTAAATATATATAATTGTGTAACAGGGAAAATACAATTTTATGAAAATTTTTGGGGAAGTTCTGGAAATCTCTGAACAGTCCTAAAGCCTCAGATTCTGCTCCCTTAATTCTAGTATCCATTTTATATCCAAATAAGAACGTTTCCAATACTGCAACCTGTTAAGCAACCATTTAGAAGCATATTGTTCAAAAAGAGAAACATGGTATTTAAGAAAAGGGTGGGGTAGGGCAAGTAGATGATAAATCTAATAGTTAAGACACCAACCTAGAAACCAGGAAACTGAATTCTAGTTCCGCCTTAGTCATGAAAGCCAGCTGGGTGACATTGGGCCAATCACTCACTCTCAGCCCAACTCACCTCACAGGGTTGTTATGGAGAAAGTAGGAGAGAAGGAATATTGTGTATGTTTGCCACCTTATTTATAAAAGTAATAAATATTTTTATTAAAATCTAATAATAATAATAATATAGACATAGATTATGAGGCACAAATGTGGTTAACAATAAAACTGAAAAGGGAGAGTAAAATTTGCTTAAGTTTATAGCTAAATCTTCTATAGCAGTTCCTTAACTAATTATTAATTTTGCTGATCTTAACGGGCAAAATATATGATAAAAGATATGCCTTTTATGAGGTGCTAAAAAGAGTAGTGAAAAGCATCACAGACAGGGTACTAATCCTCATGCCATATACTGAAACTGTCCTTGAATTCTGATATAGCAGAAGGTAACATTCTTGATACAAACGGATCTCATTGCTGCAGTGAGACAACGCCTGTGTTAAGGAGAAGAGCACTGCCTGCAGAAATGGGAGGTTAGAACATAGATGGTGAAAGATAAAGATTATGAAAACATGAGAATGGACTTGCTGGATCAGACCTGGGCCCATTCTGCCTCACATAATGACAACTTGGAAACCCACAAATTTGAGAACAAAGCAGTGTTTCTCTGCCATTTTTGTTTGTGCATTTAATAGGTAGGGGTGGACTGCTCCCATGTCTGGGGCGGCATCTATCAAAATTAATCACTATTGGTATACTTGTTTTCTGGGAATGTATCTAGTTCCCTTCCAAAATCAGTTAAATTTTGTCTTTACCATGTATTTTTTATACACTGCAAACATAATTCCTAATAAACGCATTTCCTTTAACTTGAACAGCATCAACTTTTGAATCTTGGCATCATATGGGACAAGATTCCTGATAATCTTGGCTTTTTGGGGTACCTTCTCCATTCCATTGTTATCCCTATTGAGATGTTGTGACCAGAACGTGGTTGTACCATGTATTTATTTAGCAGTAATGATTGATCTATTGTTTAACCATTTTTTAATTACAGATAGTCCTCAACTTACTACTATTCGTTTAGTGACTATTCAAAGTTACAACAGTACTGAAAAAAGTGACTTATGACCATTTTGCACACTTAGGACCATTGCAGCATTCCCATGGTCATGATCAAAATTTGGGCTCTTGATAACTGGTATGTATTTATGACAGTTGCATTATCTCAGGGTCATGTGATCACCATTTGTAACCTTCCCAGCTAGTTTCCAACAAGCAAAGTCAATTGGAGAAGCCAGATTCACTTTACCACCAAATGATTTACTTAACTACAGTGATTCACTTAACAACTATGACAAAAAGGTCATAAAATGCAATTCATTTAACTGTCTTGCTGAGCAGTGGGAATTTTTGGCTCAGATATAGTTGTAAATGGTTGTAAGTTCCTGCATCCTTGCATGGAATTTGTTTATTTGTAATTGCTGCATGCTATGTGGTTGATTTCATTGAACTATCGGCAGTAACCCAAGATCTCACAAGATAGTGCCAACTCTTCCAATAGTTCATTTCCTATCTTTCTATAAGTGAGACATGAATTCTTATCTCGGGTGTGTTTCATTTTATACTTGCTAATGTTGTATTGTATTTGCTATTTGGCGGCCCAGTCACCAAGTTTGGAAAGATTCCTTTGGAGTGCTTTGTGTTTTTACCACTTTCATTTTACTACCTCATTGAATTTTCCTGACTTGACATCATTTATGAAGAAGTTGAATAGCCCCAAGGCCCAAACAGATTCTTGTGTGACCTTGCTTCTTTCATCCATTGTGAAAATTGCCCATTTATTGTTACTTTTTGTTTTCTATTCAGCCAGGCCACCCAGTCCATCAGGGAACCATGCTTGCAATCCCATGATTTAAGAATGTTGGATGAGGAATTTGTCAAAAACTTTTTGAAAGTCCAAGAACATATTCTCCATCCAGATGTTTGTTGCCCCCCATCAAACAATTTAAACAATTTAAACAGCTAAATGAGGCAGATCTACCCCTGTAGAAGTCATAATGGCTTTTGCTTAGCAAGGAGTACTCCTCCATATTCTTCCAAATTTTATCTTTGATTGCGTTGGTCACTTTCCAGTATTATGGTTATGAGCATGAGACTTTAAGGACAATTTTTGCCAAAAGTTCAAAAGCCTCATTTTCTTCAAGGATGCTACCCCAGCCTAATGATAGCTCAACATTTTCCTTTATTTTCAGGCCATGTAAAAAATAAATCAATCCCATAATTCCTAATCAATAGGCAAAATGATGAATCATCATGCACAAAAACACTCCCTATTTGGGGTCTTTGAAAATAACCTAACTAGGCTGTCCTATCTCCTATCAGAATTGCCACGGATGCCTTTCACGACTGAATAGTGAGGTTTTGATTTTGCAAAGTCTCTTGAAATTCAAGGGTTTTATGGAATATAGTTTGAAAAACTTCTGTTCTAGAACTTACTTTCTTGTTACATTTGTTTGCTTCAACTGGCCAGACTTGTTCTTTGAAAATACTGGTTTAGTACCGGTAACTTGCCGTGTGTCAGCCATAGTGATGGCTCTGTTTCTCTACCATTTCTACATGCTTCTTGAACTTTCCTTTATCAGATTCATAGCCTAGTAATTCAACAGCTTTGCTGACCAATTTCATGCTTTGGGGGGGGGGGTGTGCCAGTACTTTGCCTGTAGCCCCTTGGGCTTCTTTATTAATTTTTTCTGTTTTCTGCAGCAAGGCGTACATTCTACTTGGCATCCAATGTTGCTATTTCAAACAGCTTCCAGATACTTTGAAGCAGTTGGACATTGTTGTTTATTTTACTCAAGTTAGGTACTGTTCAATTCTAATAAACTCTGGGCAGTTCATAGCATAAAAACAGAACAACAATATACAATAAAAATCATATAACAGTAAAAACTGCTCACCTCCTCTCTTAGCTTCCTTTTTATCAATTTCTACTAGAGTAGTGGTGTTACTTTACTTCTGAATTTGGTTTCTCTCACTACTGGAATTTGTAGTTTATTCATAGATAATTACAGTTCCCCATTATATATCATTTCTTTGTTTGGATGCATCTCTAATATTCTTAGTTAGCTTAAGATCCCTAGCAGTTTTTAGCTCTTATCATTAAGTTTGATTTTAAATCTACTAAAGTTATCCATAAGGATTCTGTGAAGGCAAACTATTCTTCCACATCTTCTGATGGTTGGATTGTATCCTTTCCTTCTGTGCTCCGAACAGCTTGCATTCAGGAATCACAGGGTCCTCCAGATTTTTTATATCTGTTGTGTCTGTATTCTTCATTCCTACCAAATATTACAGTCCCACTATGAAAAAAATATTTATAAAACTGATAAAACAAGCCATATTTCCCAAATTCTTGTTTTGAGGTTTCCATATTCATTAATCTGGTACTGGTTTTCAGTGGTGTAGTATGAAACATTCATACAGTTTTTTTCCCATCCTACGTAGCCCATCTACATGATATGTTGGCTCTGTAACTCTACCCACTATTCATCCTTTCCCCATAATAAAGCATGACATCCAGTTATCAAAACATTATGTACGCCTAGTACAGTAGGTCAAGTGCTAGACTGTAGAATCTGTGTAACATAGCAGATAAGGTTGACTGGAAAATTAACTAAGCTTTCAAACAAAAGCTACAAAGTGGAAACTAAATGAAAACATAGAAATCAAGATGCATTCTGAAAGAAACATCATGAAAGATATTTAATGTAAAAAAAGATTGCTAAAGTCACACAGGAGCTGTTGAATGCTTACTTGATAGATGCTGTCGTGAATTCTTAAGGAGTGTAGGCTTTGCTTCCCAACCAGAGTTCGGATTGCCCAATTTAAAATTTTCCTAACTGTTTTACCTATACGTTGATGGCTTTGGTTATAGTAATATTGGCAGAATATCTTAGAATACCTTGAGTTGAAATTTCTGAAGAAGACATACACCCTGTCTTAATTCAAGCAATGGAGAGCCGTGAAATAATAATGCTAGTACCGCTTTTGTTCTGTCACTTTTTCTTCAAACAAAAAAAGAACTGTTAAAATCAATATGTTTGATCTGAATAAATCTTCAAATTTGACAATACTCCATGTGAACAAGTATAAAGGATACTTTAAGTTCTTTATCAGACAAATTGCGGTTGGAATAAAAATTGTGTTTATCCTGAAGAAAATAATTGAACTGTAGTTGCCATAAGGCTGCATTCCTCTGTATATTTAATCTGGTTTAATTCCAGACTGAAAATGAATGTTCTATATACCAAGAGGGGTTTCTTGGCACATGAATTGCAATCCTAGATTTTCTACTTGGAGACTCATTAAACCCCAACATTATAGTGCTCATATTATTAGAACTGGTACATGAAAGGACTTAGTGTTATTTTAAAAGTTTGTGTTATAAACAGAGAATATCATGCATATTAGCACTCACAATTTCATTATCCTAAATCCTGTGTCTTACTCACAAAGCCTTGATTAATCAAAATTATGATAAGTGGTAAAAGTCAGTATCTGTTGTCCCAGCTGGGAATAATGGTAATGTGTAGTGGTCATGACTTGAAATGTGAGAGAAGGAGATGGTAAGAATCATAAATAAATCAATGAAACTAAAAAGAAAAATGGGCATGTTGTGTTTGTGAAATTAAGAGAAAGAGGAATTATGCAATACAGGTAATGCTCTGTTAATGACCATTGTTCAGCAACTGTTTGAAGTTATAGTACTGAATAAGGCGACATGGCTTGTACTCAAAATTGTACTTGTCGCAGTATTCCTGTGGCCATCTGATCATGATTTGGGCACTTGGCAACTGGGTAACAATTATAATGGTCACAATGTCCCACAATCACATGATCACCTGAAACCTTCACTGCTGGCTTCCGACAACCAGAGTTAATGGGGACGCCAGCAGGAGACCACAAATGGCATTGTAACCATGTCATGAATCAGCAGTTATGTAATGTTGCTCTTTACAACTGTGTAGCTTTGTGGCAAATTATTAGTCCAAATTATTGTCATTAATCTTGGACTACCTGTACTTCGGAAGTGGCCTGATCTTGTGGAGTTGAGTTTAATTATAGATATATTTGCTCTATATTGAAAGATCTAAAATGTATCTCGGAAGGCCTGGATTGATGTCCCTAGGCTGTAGAAATTCATATGTTAATAATAATTGCATGTTGTATACCAATAAATTGTGACAATAAAAGTATCAGAGATAGGATATAGGGAAAATTATACAGTAGATGTGATCTGGTTTAAAAATTACTCAGGTGACATGAATGTATGAATGGGATGAATGACTGCAAAAAAAGTGATTGGGCTGTTTGGAGATCCAAAAATAAATGAGCATGATGAGTTAGAAAAAGAACTGTTTGTTTTGAATAAGTTAAATCATGTTCATAATTAACCATAATTGAATTAATACACATACATGGCAAAGGAATGAGTCATGAAAAATTTGACTTTTTTATGATGAAAGGTTAAGAGAATTAGTGAAGGATATAAGGGTGATGAGAGATTCTGAATGTAGGACAGGCCATTTTTTGGTAAGGTTAGGCTTCACCTATAACAATAAAGGAGAGGCCCAAATGACTTGGAAGGAAAGAAGTGAAAAAAAGAGTAAAAATTACAGGAAGAGAAAGCAATATATATGACAAAATATTTCAATATGATTAATATTCCAGACAATTAATAGAAAGTGAAAGTAAGGAAAGTTGATGGGGGAAATGCTTTAAACAGTGAAAAGAATTGTATTACAGAGTGACACAAAAATGTATGGGGTAACAGTAATGGAAGTATGAAAAAAGATGCTTGGAGCAATAATGAAATGAAAGGCTGTGGATAAGAAACAATGTGTAAAAGATTGCTGCAAAAATGAGGATGAGAGAAAGATAATCTATAATGTGCATAAAGAAATCGGGATGTAAAGAACACAGTCGATGATATATCAGAGAGTGAAATTGAAATGAATGCTATCAATATCAGTATCCTGAAAAGGAAATTATAGATGTTTTGAAATTGTTAAAGAAGTATAAGATTGCATGTATGGAAGGTGTCACCCCAAAAATGTTAAAATATAGATGCGATTTGCTTTTGAACTGACACTGCTGCAACCTGCCTATGAAGTGTGATATTTATTATTTACTTACTAAATTTATATGACATCTAGTTTTTATTTTACTTACCATATTTATTTACAAAATTTGTGTGCCACCCATCTCACTGTCAAGCAACTAGTGCCTGACAATTGTAAGAAAGTCTTGGTTATTTCTGCAAAAGGAAAGATACCTGGATTGAAACATTATAGGGCATTAGCCTTAAATTTAATATTTGGAATTAGCTTTAATCATGCCTGGCAATGTGTTGGGAGAATTCTGGTTTAAAATGAATGAGAAGTGAGAATGAGCAAAATTTGAGATATGCAGTTAATGCTGGTCAGGAGGTGTGCAGAATGTATTTTTGCACTCAAGCCATACAAACAGATAAATCGGAGTTTATTATATGTTTGTTTTAGGGTAAGAAATAGAGTTAACTTGGGGAATGCTTTGCACAAAAATGATGGAGACCGTTGGTTGAGAAGGGAAGGATATGATTGAAGCAAAGGTAATTTGAGTAGGGATTAAACAAGAACGAATCGTGTCCTCTTATTTGTTTGTTAGTATTTATACATATACATACAAAGTTTTTCAAACATGTGCACATATCAATATTTTATCTTCATTCAAGCAATATACAAAGATAACAGTGATGTAATTGAACAAATAAACCCCCTGAAAATTTGATTTCAATTATTGAACAAGAAAAATTAACAGATAGCCATTTCCTTCTGTGAAAAAATCCCTATGTACTCTTGGCTAGTATCATTGCATTGTTTGGCAGAAACAACCACAAGCAGGTCTTTCTTGTAAATGTTTATCAGTCTTTGGGGGAGGTTTTCTCCTACTCCTCCATGCAGAATTGTTTCAGCTGTGCAATGTTTAACCTGTTTCAACTTGCACCATAGCATCTCTATCTACACTACAGAACTCTTGTTTTGGTCCTGGTTCCTTCAAACTTTTAATTGGGCAATATGTTAAATCATAGGGCAAAATGTTTATCAAAAAAGGTACCTCAAATAAACTCACAGAACACTGGGACCCTTACTGTTGAGGAAATTAAATGTTACGCTGGGGGGTGGGTGGGGTTGGTCACTTCTGTACTGCTGTTCAGCGTTGCTGCTGGTCTGCCACTATCCCGTGATCCTCATTTTCAGCATTCTCTGCCAGCTTTTCACAAGTCTTTGGGGAACCAGAGAGAAACTAATATGACTGCTGATGCTCCGATGCTCCTTCACACTAGCAAAGCCTTTAGTTGTGGAAACTTGTAGAGAGAAAGTCAACAGAGAATAACAGAGTTCTTTTGCCACTTGCTCACTTCCTCAATGTCTCCCCCACCTGGCAATAGCCACTTACCTGCCTGTTCGGACGAGAAGGGGACCAGAGGAAAGAAGAGAGGAAGATTTCTGCCAGCTGCCCAGAGTAAAACTCAGTGGGGAAGCTGACAGGAAGTTAGAAGTTGCTCCTGCTGCCACTGCTGTTTTTGCCCGCTCCTGGTCATTGTGTGAAGGTAACTCTGAAATAACTCAATGAGTTGAGGGTTGTCTAACAGGATTTAGATCTATGCTTTGACACAGTCATTCCAGAACACATCCTATGTAGATCAAATTTATGCAGCTTCTTTGTAATGGTAGACTTATGCACTTCAACATCAATAGTAACAAGAGCTACCTGTAGGTAACATGATGACATTCTGAGGTTCTTAGAGACTTCTTTCAGCATCTTGCATTCTACTCTTGGGCTGAATTTGCTGGGATGGCCTGGCCCGGGTAAGATGGCAGTTGTTTGAAATCTTCTGCACTGGTAGATGATCTTCTGGACAGCGAAATGATTGAGCTCCAGCTGTATGGCAATCTTATTAAATCCCTTTCCAGAATCATAGGCATCTGTAACCTTCTTTCTGAAGGCCTCAGAGGAACTATCCCAGGCATAGAGATAGCATGCATTTCAACAACAAAGAGCAAATCAAACAAAATGCCAAGGTTTAAATAAGACAATCTATAGTTCCTCCTACACCCTCTGATGGTGTTTTAATCATTTTCATCTGATCTGGTGTACCTGATTCTAATTTTAGGTATTTGAGGCAGTGCTCAGTATAGAGGTGTACTTTTTCCACAGGCAAAATTTGCATTTTTCTTTTATTTAAATTACAAAATGTACTACCAAATGTCAATGGTGCATGATATTTGTTATATGATATCCCCTTTGTCAAAATTGTTGGAATGAATATCAAATATCTAATGTTGAAATATGTCAAAGAAGTTTAAAAATTTCAATGGAATGTGCTTACTTTCCCCCATGACTGTAGATTAATATATTGGGAAAATTTTGAGATGATGTTAGAATTGTGTTGGTTTAGGATGTGAAATGTAGGTGTTACTTTGTATTCCTATGATGCTTTATTATTCACTGAGAACTCAAATATTTTCCGGAACATGTTCAGTAGTTTTTATGATGTTAGAGTATTGATCTGAAAATGAATGAATCAGAAAACAAGGTATTTCTGTTTGGCAGAAAAAATAGAGTAAATGATTTCAAGTTATACATAAATGATGACAAAATAGCTTGGGTGAATGAATGCTAGAGATGGGAAAAGAGATGGTGAAATTTTAAAACATGCCAGTGTTGATAGAAGGTTAGCAGATAGCATGTGATTTGTTGCAAGGAATGAATAGTTATATATAAGAGTTGTTGGTGCTGCTGGTATTATTTATTTTGTTTCTGTCATTTATATACTGCTATAATCTGGATAGATTTGTAGTGGTTTATGGAGTATAAATATTTATATGAAAATGAGGTTCAAGTATGATAGAAGAAAAAGAAATTTGTATGTTAAAGTAAAAAGAGATAGGGTTAGAAATTAAAGGGTGCTGAATAAGTGAGTGATTTAATATAAAAGTGAATCGTGGTATAAAAAATAAACTTTGAGTTCATTTGGTCATACTGCATAGAGAAAATGAAGAAGTCCAAAGTATAGAACGGATCAAAAGGAAGACTAATAACACTTGGGTTGGATTGCACTGATAAAAAAGAAAGAGGTGGTAGTTAAAGACAATGCATAAATCATTACCGTATTTTTCGGATTATAAGAAGCACCGGAGTATAAGACGCACCTTAGTTTTGGGGGAGGAAAACAAGAAAAAAAAATCTTAACTCTGCTTCTGCCTCCCAGCAATTTTCCTCCTTTTTATTATTATTATTATTAAATTAAATTTCTATACCGCCCCATCTCCGAAGACTCGGGGCGGTTCACAACATAATAAA